>JAGPOW010002118.1:16365273-16386760 GCA_030014935.1 Caiman crocodilus | reverse complement strand
CCAATTGAAGCTGCCAAACCTGGTCACAAGCCGACCCATTTCCCAAGCATCCCTGGTCACCTGAGCTGAGCGCAGGTCCCCAGGCCAGGTCGCTTCCCCGCCGGGGAGACTACAGCATCCCCACCCAGGCCCAGGCCTTTGTCATGCAGACAGGGATGAGATCCCTGCCCTGAGGGATTCACCAGCAGCCTCTCAGGCTGGCACAGGGAGAGATTCCTGGAGAGGGGCACCCATGGTGGCATTTCTGCCACAGTAATAACATGGAATAAATAGGACTTGCTCTAAGATAGAGCGGGTAGTGCTTCTGCTGCAACATGACAAGCCATCGCTTCCTGCTCTGGACCAGTGGTTCCTGGCCCGGTCAGCGCACTGCTGTGACCCATGAGACATCCTGCTAAAACACGTTGCGAATGGATACACAGGAAGTACGTTGTGTGGGTGTGGCCCACGTAAGACCTTGAGAGCTGCAAGTGTGGCCCACTGGCAAATAGGTTGTGAACCACAGTCTGTTTTAATGTGCTTTAATGTCACTGAAAAAAGTGCTGTTTAGTTAATGCACATGAAGCATCACTTAAAAAATGTGCATTAAGACAGGCTAATGCGCATTTTCCTAGTACCTCCTAATGGAGGGACTAGATTTAATGTGCATTAACTAAAGCGCAGTAATGCATGTGTAGACGCACCTCGCTGTTATCAGAGGAGGAAAGCCACATGTTTACACCATTTTCTTTCAGTTTTTGCTGTTTCAAGATTTTTAGTGTCAGCAGCTCTAGTTATTCCTGGGGCAAAATACTGGTTAATGACTGCTGATCTTGTTGCCAGCGGGGGTCGTGGGGCTTGGGGCAGGCAGCCTTGTAGGCTGGGGCAGAGTTTCTGGGAAGCCTGCCCACATGTGCACTTAGCATCATCTGTTACCTGTACCCCTGCCAGGATGGGTTTGCCCCAAGAATTTTCAGGCGTACATGCTCCTTCCAGTTAACAGGTCTTTCTGCAGGCCTCGCAGATTTTTATCCTGCAGTATCTTTTCATTGTTAATATGCAAGAGCTGTACACATTTGTGCTTCCCATCTGTTGTTCTCTGGTCTCCATTCTCCGCTATTCCTTGTGGATTAGCCTCATTATGCATCGCCCACGCAATGCACCTGTTGAACTAGATGAGGTACCTGCTTTAACGTCTTCTCAAGTAAGTTGGGTATCACTAGAAAGGAAGATTCCAGAAATCTCCAACAGGGATTTCTGGCTTTCTCGACTCTTGCAACAAATCGGCTGATGCCTTGGAACTTGAAATGGGATGACTTCTGTTTACTATGCATAAGGACAGCGCTTGGCTCTCTGCACCCCTTTGCTAGGGAGCTCCACAGGCTGTCTACAGAATGCAAGAAGAAGCAGTTGTATTAGATTATTTTAATTTATTTGCAGCTCAGCTGACGTCTTGACTGGTGGCTTGGTTTTTAGGATCGACAGAACCATTCCCCTCTTCCCCCCCCCCCCACTTCTCCCAATTTTAAGCATCTCAATTGAATCCCCTTTGCTCCTTCTCAGGCTAAATATTTCGGGTTTTCGGTAGTCTGTCTCCGTATGCTTCAGTAATCTGGACGATGCTGAAAATAGCAGCTTGTTTGTTTTCACTCTTCCTAACACAGGCAAATAGGGACATCTGCTCCTTGGAGAGGGAGTAAGTATAAATACTCCACAATTTGCTACTTTAGTGTGAACCTGGCAGTGTGATGTGTGGGCGATCACCATTCTGCATGTGGGTTTTTGGAAAAGTTTCAAGTTGGGTAGACTCTTGCAAAGAAGCAGCGAAGCTCCCCCTGCTCCAGTGGCTCCTTTGAGCTAACTGCCGGTGGGGAGCAGGGTCATACTCCTTAATACCGCCAAATCCTTTTATTGTGGTGATAACAAATTCTGCTCTAACACATGCTGCTTCCAATAGAGGCTGGTTCTGTCAGGTTGATTTCCTTGCCAGGTTCATCTAGCAAACACAGTATATTTTCTCAGGGTTTCTTCTGGAGTCCTGTAAGCTGAGCGTGCAGGCAGGTAGACAGACTGTTGATCAGCGAGGTAGAGAGTCCCAAGACGCGCATATTGGTACACAACCTCGATTTAAAGAGAGCTGAGCTTTTTGTTTTGTTGGTGCTGATCGAGCTGGCCAGGGAGGGGTCTTTCTGCTTTTATGTTCCTGGTCAGATCTGGAGCATTCCTTGACCCCTGTGCCTTTTAAATTGCATATTTGATTTTCTTAAATTTAAAGATGGGCGATGAGACTGCAGGGTGATGAGGACGCATGGACCAGGTACCTAGCATTGCACTGAAGGTTTTGCCACATTTATCAACAGACACTTATCTTTTCGGCTTTGACTTCCTGCGGGTATTCCTGCAGCAGGAGCTTGGTGTTCATATTAATTCAGTTACAGAGTACAGTGAGCATGTATACATGTGCACTTTAATGCGCAGTAGCCTATTTTACTGAACATTGAAGTGTCACATAAGAAGCCATGCCATTATGCTACTACACAGTAAAATAGGCTGCTGCGCATTAAGCGTCACTTAAGAACTGTTCATTCGTTACTGCACATTAAGGCAGCCTAGTGCACATTTGTTTAATAGCAGCCTATATAGTAATATAGTAGCCTATTTTACTGAACATTGAAGTGTCACATAAGAAGCCATGCCATTATGCTACTACACAGTAAAATAGGCTACTGCGCATTAAGCATCACTTAAGAACTGTTCATTCGTTACTGCACATTAAGGCAGCCTAGTGCACATTTGTTTAATACCTCATATTGGAGGTACTAAATTTAATGTGCAATAGGGAAGACACATTACTAAATGCATGGTAGATGTACCCAGAAAGTCTTTTGTGTGCACTCTATCCTCCCAAGTCTTTTCTCTTTGCGCGAAAGGGTCTTCTTCACTGAACCCTACCACAGGCTTCATAATTCTGGTGATGCAGCAGTGGGACTGCTTTGCTAACGGTTGTCGTTAGTAGTGCACTAGTGGTTCTCAAGACCATACGTGGATGGGTGGAGGGGGAAAGTATTTCAGCATCTCTAACCATTGCTTAACGTTAGTTAACCAATGGGAGCAGTCAGGTAGGGAGTTAGCTGTCCTGTGTTTCCATTATGCAAAGCGTTGCAGTGTTTTCTGAGCAGCTCTCAAACCACATCTCTAGATGTGGTCCAAGTGAATTCAGTTTCAGCTTTCAGTTTGGACCATTTTGAATTATTTTGCGGTTAGACTATACTCCTGGTCCAAGATTGGGGAAAAAACAAGGTTATCTTCTCACCAAAAATCTATGCCCATTGTGTTTCTTCTGCTGAGACTTCCATTATGCAGGCCAAGTCCTCGTTTTGATGTGAAGTGACCTTGCACCCCAAGTAATTCAGCACAAAGGCAAACTGGTAAAGGGTTATGCTTTGGAAAACATTAATGTATTGATGTAAAATATTTAGTGCTTGTTCCTTTTTTTAACTGCAGTTTTTGTTTTCTCTTGCAGCTCGGATCGGCTGATAGAAGAAACAATAAGGTAGGAATAGGCTTACTAATTTTTATCATCTTTTGGACAATCAATATTGACTTTGGATGCAGTTCAAAGTTATCAGTCAGTCTGTGTATAGAATATCCATACTGTTCATAATTCGCATATCGTTTTAGAAATAAAATACGGGCATTCAATTCTTTCCCCTTATTCTAGAGCAGCATAATGCTGTTGTTGAAAGATTTACCTGTTTCAAGCGACAATTTAGACTGATATGCAGAGATATAGAGAAATTATAAAAAATAAGACATGACTTATTTTAGCTGCACTCGTTCAGGTTAAAGTATTCAGAATTCTTCTGAAAGTCTTGAACAACTTTCTCGTTAAAGGACTAGCGCTTCCTGTTTGCTTGCACTCCTTAGTCACATTCACTCCTTAGTTTTGCTGTCCATGTAAGCCAGATAGATTTTACTAGTAACAGTTGGGGGTCTTTATTGCGATTATATTATTGCAATCACTTACCTCCGATTTTAGCGTATTTCAAGTACTGGAATGCTGCCTTCTCTCCCTGGGCCAGAAATGTCGGCGTGGCATCACATTCTGTCTCACAGTAGTTTTCGATGACGTGCCCGTCTCAGGCCTCTAACCGTGGGACTTAGTGAACCAATAATTAAGAGTGCCTGAAATAATAGCTTTAAGTTTTAGATTGCTTACAAGAAAAAGTCTGAAAGGAAGATTTGATTTCAGATAATGCATTCAATGGCATAAGTGATCAGTAAGAGTAATTAGAGATGCAGCAAGGCTTGAATGGTATCCATTAAGGGCTGGCTAGCTAACATGCAGTTAGCTCAGTACACTTAGTGTAGTAGGGGAATGTGTTAAAGCCCGGTAATGCACTGTGAGGCGCACTGGGATAAAGGAAGCCATTAGTGGTCAGCTCTGTTATCTGCAAAGATGGATGCTTGTTTACCTGAGCGCCTCCCACTCCATTCAAGTGCCTCTGAAGACACCTGCAACCTGGCACCACTTCTGCTTTACTCTGCCATCTCAGTCCAGAGAGCCCTCTCTCCCCAGATGCACACTTCGTCACCATACTTGCGATGACCTTTTCTAAAGGGCCCTCTTTCGCTGACTCTCACACTCCTGTGAAAACTAAGGGGTGACTCCACTTTTATTGTAGTCTCCAGCCCTCTAGTTAGAGGAATACAAGGCCAGAGATGAGCCTCGAAATGCAGAGTCTCCTAATGTGTTCTTGCTTGAGTCACACACCCTCCCTCTGTGTTGATTCTGGTGGAGATCTAGCAGATTTCTACGTGGTGCAATTACAGCTCATGCAGATACCAGTACAGGAGCCAGCAGGAGAAGCTGCCGCAGCGCTCAGGTGTGGTAACCACCCAGTGTTTACCCAGGTTCCCTGGTGGGTTTGGCAGCCTGCCCTGAACTGGGAACTACTGCACTATGGTGTTACTGGTATCCAGCTGCCTGCAGTCAGACCTGGAGGCCAGCTTTTCTGTGATGGCTGCCTGTTACGTACGTACTGAATGGTTACAATTCTGAGCTCTTTGCCGTTCAGTGGGGACGTGTGTGTGGTGTTAATAGGTTAACTCTGGGAGCGTGCATGGTTTATTAATGGTATTGAGGTAGCTCTCTCACTTATGCCAGAAACCATCTCCATTGTACGTTCTAGAAATCTTGTTGGTTTGTTAACCACAAGCACATTAGCGGGAACATATAACTTAATTTGCAATGTTTGGTTTCAGGTGCACGTGTTAAGGGTTCAGGCTCTGCTTGAAGCCAGAATGAATTTTCCCTTTGCTCCTTTTTCCTGTCCTCCTCCAGTAATTACAAACGTTTGGGCATGATATTAATTGGCAGTAACACCCACTGCTTCTTAAGTGAATTAACCAGTTAGAAGTCATCCAGCTCTTAATTAGAGCCTTGTCTATTGTTAACCAATTAAAACATGTGGAATTTGCAGCAAAGCTGTTAGAATGCTGATTCCTTTGTTGAGTGAAATGTAATTAGCGTATCTGGCTACCATTGCCTGCTTGCCTTCACGGGTTGCATCTGCTGCTTCATTATTTGGGTATCATTCAAAAAGCTGTGAAATCATTAATAGATTTTTTTAAAGGATTATTAGTAGACAGCCAACATGGAACCGTTGGAAAGTACCTTTTGTGTTTGTCGAGCCTTGAAGGCCACGTGCCCAGGTACAGGCGGGGAGGTGGCCGTGCTAGCTAGCAACACCGCCAGGAAGGACTAGCCATGCCTCAGCAGAGAAGGTACGGCGTGACTAGGTGCAGACACTGAGTTGGCCTCTCTGATTCCTCCGTGGCAATGGATGGATGTGTGCAAATCTTTGTTCTGCCGCTGTCTGTGCCGGAGCTGTCCCTTGATTGTACAAAGGCATATGTTCCCTAGGCTGGTCATTTGAATGGTTCATAAACAATACATTCATTTTGCTTAAGAACTGTTAAGCACCCTTATGCCACACATTTTCCCAAAGCAATGTATCTCTGCCCAGAGAGTGTGTGGGATGCAGTACCTTCAACTGCGCTCTTCTGGAGCTGCATTTGCTACTCTTGGGCAGACTACGCATAAATGTCTGTCCACACCTAAATATATGTATTTAGTGTTCTCAGATTTCCTGTTGCACTTTCAAACTCTGTCACGCTCTCAAAATAACAAACAGTTTTTCTTGCTATCTAGCTCCGATATCTTTTTTTTTCATTTAGCATGCTTTTTGAAGCATGCTTTTATTGTAGGGTTCTTCTAGTTTGAAGCATCAGGCAACAAGCTGCAACCTGTTGCTGGTAACTAATTTCAGAAATAAAAAAAATATATACACATGGCAAAAAGTCATGGGGGTGATTGTCAGTACAAGTTGTTACTTGGGGGGGGAAATATCCAGCTATCTCTAAAAATTCAAGTAACATGTATCGTGGGACAGGCAAGAGAAAAATATTCTTCCATTCTTTGGCTCTAAATGTGCTCTACTCCTCAGCTTGTGAGTATATGCCAGCTACCCTTTCGTCCATGATTTGTGTTCTGGTTTGCCAAACAGGCTGCAACATTTCTGTTTAGTTGGTCAGTAGTGCCACAGATGTTGCCTGGCTTCACCCTCTTCTAGGGATTTCACAAGTAAAAAACTGGAAGAAACCAGGGTTTTCCTTGCCTCATTGTTTTGAAGCCAGCTGAAGTATAAACGTAGTCAGAATTGCTTCATTCTGACACACACTAACGAGTGTCCCGAGCGCAGAACCATCTCTGTCCCCATCAGTTGTACAAAAATAGAGCATTTCGTAACTCTTGGCACGTGAATAAGGCGCACAAACATGCAAAATGCTATATAGTGAAACAAAGTTTCTGCCTCGAGCAGATTACCACGTACTCCTTGTTGGACTTCTGTTGTTTTTGTCATGCACGGTATGGTTTTGATGCCTCCTGTAGGCACTGATGGCATGGAAACCTCTGCTTTGCACCGTTTCAGCTTAAAGCCTAAAGAGAAGGGTGGAAAGCCTCCCTCTCAGCATAGCTCCCTGTAATCCAGAGGTGTGCTACTCCACGTCAGGGCCCTTGGTCATTTTATTGAGTCACGAGAAAGTGTGATCATACGTTTTCACAGGTAAAACGACAGCATGTGCTGAGATCACTTCAGACTAAGTCATCACTCCACCATGTTGGCCAGCTGTCTTTTAGAAGGAACGTGGGGGAATTAAATGTTTCTCTGATCTACGTCAGTTTGTGGTTCTGTATGATCCCCTACCAGCTTGACTGGTGATAAAGATTGACTTCCTCTCCCAAGGTTTGGTTCTTTAGCTGAAGTGATAAAGGAGCATGCTTTTGCACACAAAGATCCCCAGTTCAGTCTCAGTAACGATCTAAAGAGAGGCAGCGTTTATGTGGTATCTGCAGCTGCTGGAGCAAGAGAGAAATTCGGCCTTCTACCACACAGGAGCTTCAAAAATCGGTGAACAGGTTTAAAAATCCCGCCAACTTGGGTTCACTGTGTTTTAACTTCTTAATAAAAAGTTGAGCAGTCTCTGCGGAAGTGACGAGATGGTGGTGGTGAAGTCATTTACATCTTTTGAAAGGTTTTCCCTTGTCCCTTGCCCTTGTTGGCTCTGCTCTGAGGAGCCATCTTTAAATCTGAGCATACCTGAGAACAGCGCAGGAAGGAAAGCTTGGCCTGCGCCAAATTGTCACGGCGGTTTCAGGTCTGAGTTTAAATGCGTCTCCGCTTTCATCGCGCACCCGCCTGTTGTCATGAAGTTCGGTGGAAACGTACGAGAGGCTATGGTTCACGGGATGCATCATGAAGCAGTAGTCCCAGGAGCTCTTCAGTTATTTAGCTTTAAAAACGTAGCTTCCTACTTCGGAGGTTTATTTTAACTTTACATTGATGTAGATTTGAATGAGCAGCCCCACTGACAGAGCGTGTAGCACGCATCATGGCATGTCTTCAGGCAACGGGATGCCCTACGTGTCGGTAGGCTCCAAAACAGATGCTAAAAAACGTCAGTTAAAAAGTGAGTGCTGCTGTGGAGCGCCTGCAAGACTGTAGCTGGAAAGGAGCATTTGCTGAGTTTCATGCTGGCACAGGGGAGCAGGGTTGAAACCTGGCACTGCGTAGCTGTTAGCAGCTGTACTTGAGCTGTTTGAACATACAACAGGAAACCAGAAATGTGCGAGGAACGTTTCAGTCGCGTCCAAATTCCACGCGTTTTGCGAACATTTGTTTCAAGTGCGTGGATAAACTGACGGGCCTTTCTGCCAGGTGCTTTTTAGTAATGAGCGCGTCATGCCAGAAACAGCAATGTATGCATTTTAAAGCTAAACTGAATCAGCAGGGGGACAAATAAGGAGCAGTCGAACAAATAGTTATGTAATCTAAACGAGGAAGAATTCCTTAGCATTGGACTTAACTCCAGCTCCTCCCTCTTAACTTCTGAAGTGCTGCGCGGAGATTTACAGCCGACGTTCCGGCACGAGCGCAGGTTGTAATGCTGCTTTTAGTAGGGTAGGACTCAGAGTTGCGTGGCGGGTTAACGAACAGAAAGGAATCACCGCTGGGTGCCTGCTAATCGCAAGCAGTGAAGAATTGGACCTTTCCTCTGCCTGAGTAGTTGGAAGAATTGATGAGTTGAGCCCAGGCACCTGTTCATCCTCAAAAAAGCATGTTGAGATGAGATCGTTTTTTCTGGGGGAAAAAACCTGCATTTCCTTAAGCACTGTTTCGTGCATTGTTTGTAGTAGGCGTGCTCTTGGACAGGCCTGTAGATGATGTCCCCTACATCTTTTCAGAGAAGCACTTGATTATTCCTTGCGGTTAAAGGTGCTGTGCATGGCACCTTACAACCGGCAGGAGGGAGGGAGATGAGGCTTTGACCCGGGGGAGCTGCTGTTGTGAATGAGACGGATTGTGTAGAACTGTCTGACGTAGCAAGGGGAAGGAGCGGATGACAGGTGGTAACTAGGGCTTTGTAGGCACATTCAGGTCATCTTGGGGAAGTCTCCCAGTCAGAGAATTTGTTCTCCTTGCCCAGAGCTGTGTGTAAAGACACCTGGTTGCTGAGGCCCTCCAGAGTGGAGAGCCTACATTGCTGACCCTGTGCACCCAGGGGCGGCGGGAGCCCACACACACATCTCCGCCTTCGGTGACCCCTTTGTGCCTATGAGTTCTTCTCTTGCTGCTTTTCTTCTTACGCCCCTCCTTTGTCCCCCTCCCTTTCTATTTTTGCATTCAAATCACTCTCCATATTATACACTCATCTGTGCACAGCCTTTCACAACACCTTAAGAAGTGAGTTTCAGCTCAGGAAAATTTGTGCTGCAGATCTCTCTAATTTAGTTAGTCTGCAGCGTGCAAATCTAGGCTGCTTTCTGGTTGGCTTCAGACTAACATGGCTAACTGCATCTCCATTTTTAAGGCAGCCGAAGAGCGATGAGTGGGGTAAAACCTGATGAAGAATGCCTGGCTTCCAAAAGCTTGTCTAACTCTCTCCCAAATGCATAGTCGGTCCAATAAAAGATCTCACTCTAAGACACTTAGAGGCATTTGGATCATTTGATCTGGGTGACTGGAATTGGCCATTCCCAACAGAAAATGTATGGACACGACCTCGGATGGCAGTTGTGGAGAGGAGAGGCCAGAGCCGTGTGGCTTTGTGTGCAAGTACACACGGTGTCTCGCACACACTGAGCACCGAGCATCCCTCCAGTGAGCCTGTGGTTCTGCCTCTGCTCGAGCTGTTTCCCAGGTTGCTTCTGGAAACCCCCTCTCCGGTGATACAGTTGTGTTGGGCTCTGTAGCCAAAGGGAAAAATGTAAGTGGCTGAGGGAAAAATCTTTTCAAACATCAATTCTAAGAGCACTTGGAGCATGTGTGAGTGAGCATAAGGTGCGTGACTGCATTTTGTTAAAATAGGATAGCGTTTGTGGGCTTTTCAGAAGTGAATTTTAAATGTATTTAACATTAGCGCTTGGCTGTAAGCCCTGCGTTTGACAATCCTGATTATGATGCGGTGGAGAAGATGGGAGATTTCTGAACCATCTTTAGGAAATACTGTGTGTTTGGTCTTGTTACTTAACCTCAGTGGGGTAACTGCTCACAGAGACCCTTGCTGGGGTGAGGAAGAGGCAGCCAAAGGGCCGATGCATCTGTCCTTTGGCCATGTCTGCTTTGGATGAGTTGGAATATTCTGCTTTAGTAGCATTTGAATGGGTCTGTCGTATTAATATAATTTATATACTAGATAAATGTACAAACGCAGTAGCTTGGCAAGACTTCTGCTAGGGCTGAGTGCCAGATGCCATCAGTGACCATCCTGATGTAGATACTGAACTGTGCAGGTGTGAAATAACCAGCTCACACTGGGAAATGTTCTCCTAATCTTAGTTCCTTACAGCACGCAGACTTATATTTCAAGACCGGGAGAAAAAAAAAGCCCCGTTAAAATGGAATTAAAACTTGGGAAAATATTGTAGCGACATAAGGGGGTGAAATGATCTCCAACTTAAAAATAATTTTTAGGAGAACTATTTTCTCTGGTTTTCCTCCCACCTTCATGATGCCATTGTGGCAAAGAGTTAAGTATGACACACGTGTTAATTTTTTAAAGGGTGCAGGGTTTAATTAATTTTACCTTGGAAATAGTTTCCTTTTTTCCCTTGTGTCTTTTGAGCATGGACAGCCTGAGCAGAATATACTGTTCCAAGTTGGAGATTGGTGACCACATCCATAAGCCATAATA
Organism: Caiman crocodilus; assembly: GCA_030014935.1. Classification (NCBI taxonomy): domain Eukaryota; kingdom Metazoa; phylum Chordata; order Crocodylia; family Alligatoridae; genus Caiman; species Caiman crocodilus. The sequence goes on along the minus strand of JAGPOW010002118.1, from coordinate 16,376,023 downwards.
AGATCTTAGTATAACTTGTATCCTATTCTGTATGTATCCAACACTTTATTTGCACATTTGAGTATTGTTATACATGATTCTTTGCCTTTCCTGTTTGAAAATAATCCAAAAATGGCTGAGCGAGAGCCGAAACACAACAGGTGATGCTTAATTAACGAAGCCCAATGAAAACCTATGTTGGTAGGTTAATTATTCCTTTTCTTACAATTGATCTCTACTGCCAGACAACATGCTCGGAGAACTTTGGATTTCATTGTTTAGAAATGAGGTCCCAAAAGGGTTCTCTCCGTTCATTCTTATAATACTTTGCACTTATCTGGGAATATCGATTGGGTTATAAAGGTAAGAGCTTAGTTTCACGTTGAGCATTCAGTGTGTATGTGAAGAATACATGAATGCTTTTTAGCTGAAATCCAGTATATTCAGCTAGTAGCTGAAATCCAGTTTAACTATTATTCAGGGGAACTTGATTCCAGGAAATTGTGTTTTACTGTATCATTACTAAATGAATATTGCCCAACCTTCTCTTTCTCAAGAATGTCTAGTTGATCCACATTTTTCGGTTTACTTGAATGATATCAATTAGGAAAGTTTTTAAAATACATAATCTCTGCACTTTAAAGCATTAGCCTTTGATTCCCTCCTTTTATAAAATAGACTGCTTTTCTCATCAGGTGTCAAAACATTAACTCCTCGTTCCGTAACAGGGTCTCGTAATGATTTCCCAAAGGTATCCTGCATGTAGCTCAGCAACACTCTGTGTATTCTGGCAGTCATCTTCTATCTCCACTTCAGTAAATTGCTGCCTGCTTTAATGAGTCACTGGATGCGTTGTAAGAAAATGCATAGCCTACTTCAAGACAGGGGATGAGGGGATATTGTTTGAGGATTTCAGCAATAACTGTGAAACCAGTTGCAGTTCCTGGAGAAACTACCCCTGTGTGCAGCCCTGAAATCCCACCTGTCTTTACCAAATTACTCTCCCCTCTATCCCCCCCGCAACCAGTTTTCCCTGAAAGCTATTCTTAGTAGAAAATGAATGCTTTGTAGTCTTCTGTTGATTGTAATACGTAGAACAGTAGGGGAAGAAAACTTGGCATATTTAATTTACACATTTATATAAAGAACCTTGCCACTGACACGCATTTAACACCCAATACTGCTTGACAGCTGTATGAGTCTTATTTGCAAATCTTTTACAGCATGCAACAGAAACCTGCTTTCTGTATGTAACCGTTTATCCCTGCTGAGAGTCTCTGCCTCCTGTTTACATGCCTTTCTTTATTGCATTCTCTATCCCAGTAAGGACAGATTGCCTGGCTTATTCCTTTTTCCCTCAGATGTTAATTTTAGGCTTGAAAGGGATCTCTACTGTAAAGCCGATAATTCCCATGTATTGGGCCAAGTTCCGGTACTTGGGGAAACACAGTGTTGCCGTGTGTGTGTGTTGCTGCTCTAAGACTCCTGGACCATGGTGTTCGATGTGTGGCTGATCTCCCTTTGTGCTTCCCATAGTGTAGAGGACATTAATCAACCAAGTCAGACAGACACTAAGCAAGCAATGGGAAGACCACATATGGCAGTGTTGGGGACCAGAGGCATTAATTTTACCCTCTTTGCCTCAGAATACCTTGCATTTCTATAGCTCCTTTCATTTCAGAGCACTTTACAAGCTACATAAGAATATCATCAAGCACCTCTGCAGGTGGCACGGTAGTTGCTCATAGTACACTGCAATACAGTGGATGTTTTGGGGTAGGACTGCTCTGTCCAGTTAAAATTACCAGCAGAAATTCAAGTGGGCACAATTTAGAAACCCTAAATTAAAATTGACCAGGTCTTGGTACTAATGCTATCCTTTTTATATAGAATGGCATTGGGCTGCTTAATGACCTGGTGGCGAGAAGCTTAGTTTCACATTGAATTGGAGAGACCGCTCCTCCGGCCAAGACACAACCTACTGTCACTGTACTAAGGCATTTGTTCTGTACAGATTTGGAAGGAAGCAATCTGCCTACCGAGTTGTCGCTGCCAAGCCAGTACTGCCTTGCATGTCTTTGTCTTCCGTCCAAGAGCTGAAACCAACCTGGCCTTGCTTATTTGATGAGCTCATAAGCAAGGTGGCAGCATGCCCAACTGCTTTTCCAGATAGCCAGCAGTTTAGTTTCTGCTATGCTGATTTTGTGTAAAAAGCATATAAAAAAGAGTGCTGATGGAGACCGACAAAAGCTGGAAAGAAGAATTGGTTTACGGCCTTTGATAGTTCCCGATGTCCTAAGGAATTTGTGTAACTTCAGTGAATATGTTCTTGGAGAGTTCTCAGTTAGAAAGGTGCATTTTACGCGTGCTTGTCACCCGGCTGTTTATACTCATCGAAGACTGATACACTTCCAAGTTACCAATAACCGTTCAACTTCATTCCAGTGCTAATGGCATCCTAGAGTGAAGCCTGTATTGATCTGCCCTGTCAATACATATTATTCTGTTCAGAATAACTCACTTTAAAGAGCTTTTGGAGGAGAGAGGAAGACATGCTCCACAGAGACGTGAGCAAAATACGATCCGTGATTCCACGATGAGACTGGATGCTCTTGGCCGCCTGGGTTCTTTCAGAGCCGTGCATCGGATTGATTCGTTTTGTTCACCTTCCCAGCGCCTCTGTGGCTGCTGCTGTTTTTAATAGTCGTCTTGGTTGTTGTGCCTCCAATCCGACCTTTCTCTCTGGTCCGTTCCCAATGTTCTGCACAAGCCATGCTTCTGGTGTTGGCATTGCCGGATCTTGTGGGGATCCTGAACTGGGAAACAGTCTCAGAAGAGAAGAATGAATTTCAAGAGAGGGTGGGTGCTTGGCACGTGATAGGAAGGATGTTTCCAAGCATAATGGCCCTTTCAGGGCACGGCAGGGAGTTGGCAGAAGGAAGCCCGATGGCCTACATTGCTTTGGGCATCTTAGGGGCCAGTGATTCAGTGGCCAGAGGCACAGCCCACTGGTACCTTGGTGTTTTGCCATAATTCCCTGAGGACAGCTCTGGGACTGAACCATTCTGCCCATTTTCCCAGCTTTTTGTTACTGCTGTTCACAGTGTCCTCATTGACTGGGCAAAGAACCAACCACTGGGTCATGGGTGATGCAAAACCCTCTGTCCCAAAGGTGATTGTCCTGCCAAGGCAGAAGCTACTGTTCCCTTGCTAAGGATTCCCAGACCCATAAAACTTGTTTTGTGGTTGTGTTTCAAGAGCTCAGGAAGCTCCCATGCTTGAAAAGTGTTATCAGTATAACTACGGTTGTTTGAGATGTCAGTCAGTCATTTATTTATAACCAGAGGAGTTGCACAGTATAGCCATTAACGTGGATGAAGCTGTAGTACAGTAAGTCTCTCTTATAGCAGGGCGATCTCATGCCTCTTCCCCTACAGAATAAGCTATATCAGTACAAGCACCTTTGCACTTCAGTGGTATCCACAAGCGCAAGGTCCTGAAGTCAGATAGTCTTCTTTTGTAAAATTCTTGAAGACCAAGTACTTCGTGCTCTACAGAGACTGGTTAAAGTTGTGTCAGTGGTGGTCGGAAATGAAAAGCGTATGTATACCAAGAGACTGATTTAGCACCAGTTCATCCCTTGTGCTTCATGCTTGCTGTCGTTCGAAACAGCACGGTGGATTTTAGCAGTGGTTGTCATTTCGGATAAAGATACTATCAAAAGATTGGGATTTTCCTGCTTTTTCCAGTGCCAGGGTATTTCTAACATTGTATTTGGTTTCCTCGGAGAAGACAGCATCGACCTTGCTCTCAGGTTCCCCTCTACTACGTTGTCCTGCCAGTAATTGACCCCTCTGTTCCTCTGAACCAATTTTTCAGACATCCTAAACCTCAGGCGACTGTGGGACTAATTAAGTGTTAAAGGTATAAAACTACTCATGTAGATACAGTTAACAGCAGTGTAGGAGTAGCACCCTTGGGTATTATCCAACCATTTTTTACGTGCTGTTTGCTTTCCATGCTCCAGAACCGCTCACCAGCCAGGCAAGAATAGCATTTTGCAGGTTAAATAATGCTCTCATATTTCAGTTCTTTATTAAACACGAAGTCTCCGCAGGCCTCAGCTCTCACATTTTTCTGTTTTCTGAGACGTAATTGAGCTTAAATGTTGTTTGCCTTGACAAAGCTATTATTTTCAGAGCAGCTACATGAAATTTGAGCTGTGGATGCAAGTAGCAGGCTGCCCTTTCATTCCTTGCTTTTGATTTATCTGCTTATACCTGAATAAAAGCAAATGAGCCCCCACCCCAACTTTCTGAAATACTCTGTCAGGTTTTTTACTGTTTGATTCTTGAAATATCATTAAATATATTACTTGTTGCGGCGGGGGGGGGGAGTTCTGCTGTCCTACTCATGTGAAGTCTGCGTGTGACTGATAAGAGTTGGGCCAACTGGTTGATATGACCAGGGCTCTGAATTAAGTTAATTTGGTCCCATCGGGTGGCAGTCGTGTTCTGGGGTCTCTCTCAATACTGACCAGTCGTTCAGCTCTGCCTGGGAACCAGCCATTTCAGTGTCTCGAGTGAAAGACAAAGTGCAGGAATGCAGAAGTTTGGTACAGCAAATGGACTCGTGTTATCAACTTCTCCGGAGCCAGAGGACTGAGTACCTTGCATACACTGGAATAACTGCAGCACTTTGTGCTGGCTAGAGAGGCCCCTGGCACTGCAGGGCACAGCCTTGCATTTGATATTCAGCGTAGCGCTCCATGAGCTGGTTGGCCTCGGGTGGCGATGCTCACTTCCAGATTGCGTTTGTTGTGTTAATTAGAGTTGAACTCATTACCAAATTCTCTTTTTAATGGCAGTCACACTGTGGTGTGTGCAGTGAGTTGTTTTGGGTGCTAATCTAGTGCAAAAAAGGGCTGTTGTGCCTCTGGAGCGAAACAGGACTCTTTGGTCTTGAAGAAAATCGAAGCTGGCCTATAATGTTTCATTATCCTTTTTTTGTTTGTTTGTTTGCTAATAACTTGCACTGTCCGGAAAGTTGCTTGCTTCTGTCTGTTGAAAGGAGAAGCGTATAAAGCGAACTTGTAAAGATCAGCGAAGAACATACGTGGTTCCATTCTCGTAGCTACAGCCCATTCAACACCCTCCAAAGGAGTGGCGCGCACTTTGCTCGTCCATTGTTTTGCAGATTATTCTTAGCACCAGCAGTTTGATCCACTCTTTTTTTTTTTCTCCCCCCTCCTCCAGCATTGCTATGGCAACAAAAGAAAATATGACTTCGCAGAGAGGGATGCTGAAGTCATTACAAAGCAAGATGAACACCTTTGCTAGTATCCTTTCTGAAAGAGCTGTGCTGCTCGTGCCTGAAGAGGGGCTGCCTCAAGACCGGTTCATTCTGCAAATCGGGTTGCAAACGCTTCTGTTGTCCACAGCCGTGCAACTCCAACGACCATCTTATTGTTAGCGAGGAGCAGGTCTCATTTTGCTGGCCTTGCTTTATCAACAGGATGCCTCCCGGTTAGTGATGTGCTGGACTAGGTATTGACCTCCTGAAGCATGAGTTTGAATGCTCCACATACACCACTATTGAATTTTTCATTTGACATTCTAGGGCGAAGTCAATGTGTACTCCAGCTACGTGTTTTGTGTTAAAAGCAGGCTTGCATTTTAGTGTTTCCTTTGCTTTTCTCTTTCAGAGACAAAGGGAGCTGCCGCTTGACATGGATTTGTCGTGGCTGTAGTTTGGAGCTCAGTGTTTTCATGACCTGGGGATCCTCTCGTCTCATGCAGACTTCTTGATTTTACATTTAGCTTCTTCATTTCATCTCTCTCGCTGCATGCTCCAGGCTAAAGGATGTGCTGGCTTTTGATGTCACTTGTGTTCATCTCCCCCCACCCCCACCCCACCCCCAATTTACTACTTCTTTTCCATTAGCAGGCTGAAGAGCAGCGCTTGATCTGCCTCATTTGATTAGACAGATTACATCCTGAAAATCTCTAGCTAGATGAGGCATAAATTTCATTACTGTTTTTAGCAACTGGCAAGAACAAAAGCAACTCAATTAAATAGCTGCTTTAACGGATTCTTGGGCCCAAAGACAAAGGTCTAAAACTTGAAATCTCGTTTGCAAATCTTATTTTTTTAACGGTTAAATAAGAACAGCTCAAACATTTTACAGCGAGGGCAGCTGCTCCCTCTATACCATGCAGCAATAGGCAACCACTGAATATGAAACATCAGCAGGCACTCTCCTTTGTCCCCACTCCGCTGGATAAATTCCACAAATATGTGTGCATTTGGCCTAATTTTTCATTCTCATGTAAATATGATTAGTAAAAGTAACATTTCATCTGCCACTAGTAGCTTAGCTGATTAAATATGCAATTCTTCATACATGCCAACTTTAAGCTGCTCTTTTGTCTTCTCGCTCTCATTGTTTCCCTTATTAACAGAGCAAATGGTTATGTTGATAACTAGCCATTAGGTGGCTTTTTCGCATCTGTTCTCTCCAGCCTGCAAGTCGTTCTAAACCGTTGGATTGCTGCTAACTTCTCAGTACGAAAAGTGGGGCCTGTTCAATGTGGGTGCTGCTTGCTGACATGACCTTAACTCAGCCCCCCTAAAGATCGGTTTCCTGCCGTGAACAACCTGATTCAAAGGATCAATCTACGGAAGCGACGAGACTCTCTTATCTTGGGTGGCGTTATTGGCATCTGTACCATCTTATTGTTGCTATATGCTTTCCATTGATGGACGTTCTCCAGAGACTTCAGCAACCTCATCCCTCCCTCCCCATCAAGGAGAAGTGGGTGGGGGAAGTCAGTAGACCTGTTCAACAGCCTTCCAGCTCATGGTGGCTGGAATATCAGCATGATGTCTAAGGTTTATGGTGGCAGACTCTGCAACACTGGGTTTGAGCTGAAGCTGCAGTATTTCTCCTCCCTTGCCATACACACTTTCTCTCTGTTTAATTTTGCTCCTGTGACGATTTTTTATTTTTTATTTTTAAATCCCTCATCTCACTATGAGGTAAGTAAACATATAGCATTTAAGAGAATCAATAGAGAAGCTTCCATACTCTGACAAGATGCAATCTGTTGTTGCCTATTAAGTGGAAAAAATGTTGGTTTGCTTCTCCTGGATGGAACCTCTTCAGGAAGCCGGTTCCCCCTCAAGGTCAAGTATAGCACTGGACATTTTGGCCCTACATTAAGGATCTGGCAGCTTTAAGCCATCAGGTTGTTTTATTACTAAATGCAACTTCTGTAATATTTTCTAACTCGTGGTTGAGCAATTGCAAGTCATGTCTACATAATTTATGCTGTGAAAACTATGCTTTCTTCCCACAAATTCCTCAGACAAATGTTGATTGTTCGATTCATTTTATTTGATTTTTTTTTTTTTGCACAGAAGATGTATAAACTGCTCTCCAAGGAGAATTGAAAAGGTTTCTTGTGGCTTTAAGGGGATTCCAGGAAATACTACCAGTCCTGCTTTGGAAAAAGGGAGCATAGTATCCTCTCAGTTTCACCATGTTATTAATTCATTTGAAGAGTGACCAAACACACTTTCAGCGAAAGTAACTTTTTGGGTATAAATACTTCAGTTTGGGCTGATACCACAAAGGTCTTCATAAAGATATAACAATTTAAAAAAAAAAGTCTCTATTTTAATTTAGATGAAAGTTATTCTAATAGCATTAATATTTTTACACTGTAAGTAGGATGAAATTGAAACTGTACATTGGAATGAAAAATACAGTGGTTATGCCCAGTGACCAATGTATCCGTGTGCAAAATTGTTAAACACATAACTCACAGTAAAGAGTCGAATGAGTGAATGGCTGAATATGCAATTAAATCTCTTCTCTAGTACCTACAAAAAACATATTAATAGATTTTTTCAGCTGTCAAAACACACCGGAAATACTTTGTCATCAAAATGTATTGGTATTGAGTAACTGTTAACAGATCTAACTTCAGGAATGTCTTTGATATAGCAGATGTACAAATTACAGATCGTCTCCTCTTTCCATTTGTTCTCTACCTTCACCTGTCTTATAACGTAACAAAGGAAAATTCTGAGGCACTGGACTTCTTTCTAAGGACGTGATTAACGATTTGCACAATTCACTTGCCGTGCTCCTGGTAGGTTCATTGTCTGCTCTCTTGGTAACCCTCGCTGTCTGATACAGTCTCCAGACCTTAGCCTGTGCTAAACAGCAGCCAACCCAGGACAGTCGTCATTTCATTACTGCTTTCGTAGTGTATGTGAAGTACCCTGTTGGAGGGAGTAAAGAATTGTGCCTGTGTAGTGTGTAAAATCACACGGTGAAATGTAAACTGTATTGCTCATTTGGACTTGAAAAAGGCTTGCGTACGGAGTAACAACTTTGTGCTGGACAGGCTGCAAAGCCCTTTTTTGTTGTCGGTTCTTCTCTTTGGGATTAGAAGACGTTCGCAGTCGCTTGTAAAATTCTGAGGCTTAGCTTTTTAAATAAAGGATGGTCACTTGGATGATTGGGGAATATTCCTGGTGTGAAATAAAGTGCTCATTAGGGGGGGGTTTCATGAAAAAGATTGGAAGATAAAGGAAATTTATTAATGAATCTCTGTGTGTTGGGAGATCAAAACTCAGCTCCCCTGATATGTTATTTTCTTTGATTTTTTTCAAAGGGCCCTGATTGGCAGTTATGCTCCTGTTAGGACTGATAGGATTTGGTTGCTATATAGTGGGCAATTAGAAAAGTTGCAGCGTCATAAATAAATTCAGATATTTAATCTTATAACCATCTTTTTAGTGGACTTAATTGATTATATATTTAATTTTACTGTGCAACAGAAGCTGCTACAGAAAACACGTGGATGACCGCTCACGGCTAGCAAGGAGCTGATGTTGGGTTGCAGTGCAAAATGGTGTTGAGAAAGTTTGGTATCTCCGAATGCATTCAGTTACCTAAGGAGAGCTGCCCCTTATGTGAGCGTGCGACGGTCCTGGCACGCGGCTTGGCTCTCTGAGAAGGAATGCTAATGGCCAGGGATAGAAACTTGCTACTGCTCCTCCATCCCTATCTCAACTGGGGCATCCAGTCTGTAACTAGGCCAATGGACTATGATAAATGAGAATAACAAGGAAATGGCAGGCTTATTCAGTCTTTCATCCTGGGTCTCGTGCCTCCCGTTGCTGTGTTCTTTCATTGTCTCGCTCCCTCTCGCCTCACTTAAAGAAGCCAGGCGTCCCTGCCTGGTGGGGGTGGGTAGTCCAGCGAAGCCGGGAGCGTTGCAGTCCTGTAAAGCATCCAGCGGTAACTGCAGCCGATTCTGGCAGGGCACACGGGTGACTGCTCTCAGCCGCTTTGAGAGCGTTTCAAAGTCTCTGCTGCCCAGGAAGAGAAACGCCGTGTCCTGCGCAAGCTACAGCAGCCCGGCCTTCCTACACTACAGTCCGATTTATCACTAGTCAGCGTCCTTTGCTGGAGAGGCTGGCAGAGCAAGGATGCCTCATGGGTTTGATTCCCTTTGTGTATGGCTGGGACCCGTGGGAGGTTCACTAACTCTGTACGTGCTTTTGTTAGACAGGAGTCTGCTTCTGCTTGGGTATCCAGAAGGAAAAGACAGCATTTTTCTTCGTTTAGTCACTCGTGAGATGAGGAACCTCTAGGTATCGAGTTATGAATCCAGTTGCCACCACACCATTACATAACCAACCAACCAATACCCCCCTTTTTTTTTCTAGCCTGTGAAAAATCCTTGTAAAAAGTGGTTAGTGCAATTCAGATCCTTGCTGCAGGTTGCAAATGGACTTCAGCGATACAGAGTTAAGCAACTGGGCTGAGTTTGTTTCCTGAGATGCCCTTGCACATCAGGATGTCTTTTCCCTGTTCTCAAATTGCATTCGGGGGACAATTTTCCAATGAGGAAAATAATTCTGGAGTGTTCATGATGGAGAGGTTGCACCGCCCTGCTTTTGGAGACGAGCATATGTAAAAGTGGGCTACCCCGGATAATTAAAGACAAAACTGTTTGGCGAGACCCCTGCAAATCCACTTGGCGCCCTGTGCCTCTCTTGATGCCCGAGTGTGATCAGTCCATGTGAAAGCCTCTGTTAGTGTGCCCACCACTGAGCCCGGAAGCATTTCATATCATGCTTGGTCAAAAGGAAAGGTCTTTTGTCATAGAACATAACAATCCAGAGCCCTGTGTACTTTTTTCCAGTTGCACTTTCTAATTTGTTTGTTTTTCAATTGGCTTGCTGAAACCTAACTATTTTATTGCACCCATAATGACTTTTGTTCTCCCCTATCGTGCATTTTCTGTATGTATAAAAAAAAAAAAAAAGCTTTGTTATGTAATTTAATAATAAACTAGAATTCTAAATGATCTGTGCAGGATATTTCTTTTAACGATTCCTGGCTGCCAGTACGTCTGTTCAGGTGTAGATGAGACCTGTTAAATCATCCAGTCCATCCCTCTGTGAACGCGGGATTGTCATAGTATAGTTCCTAGGGTCAGAAGGGACCTAAAGCAGGCCATCTAGTCTGACCCCCGCCAATGGCAGGAACGAGTGCCGGGGTCACAGGACCCCAGCCAAGTACCTATCTAATCTACTCTTGAAGACGGCCAAGGTAGGAGCAAGAACCACTTCCCTAGGAAGCTGGTTCCATGTCCTAGCCACCCAAACTGTGAAGTAGTGCCTCCTAATGTCCAACCTAAACCTGCTCTCCAGTAACTTGTGACCATTGGTCCTAGTTACCCCTGGGGGT
>JAGPOW010002118.1:16331271-16365173 GCA_030014935.1 Caiman crocodilus | reverse complement strand
ATCCTGTTCCTGTCCGCCCACTCCTGCAGCCGGCCCAGATCCCGCTGCAGCTTCTCCCTCTCCTCTGGTGTCCCCACCTCAGCCCACAGTTTGGTGTCACCCGCACCAGGGTCTGGCAGTCTTATCTGGTCCTGTTGGAGGAGTCCTTTGTGATGAAACTTTCGCTTCTCTTCATGGCCACCACCAGATGTACCCTATTCCACCCGGTTTACCTGAAATAAACCGTGTTTTGTGTTCATGGTCACACTGTGTCATGTTATAAGTTTCCTCTGGTCCTTTTGTCTCCTGCCAAGCACTGAATACACCACTCTTTCATGGAAAATAAGGGTCAGAAGGGACCTCGGGAGGTCATCTAGCCCCACCCCCTGCTCAAAGCTTTCCTTATAAGCCTCCAAGTTTTTGGGGGGAACAAGGTTCTCAGGGCACCTTCAAATCTGTGCCCGTGAGGTGCGTGCTGCCTAAATTGCATTGGCTCGTCTCAGTGCTATATCGTGTTGTAACCTTGAGTTAATGTGTTGTCCTCTGCTACCAGAAATGAACGGAGCTCGTTACTGAAGCAGTCGACGTGACGTGTGCTCCTGCACACGTACAGATATGCTTGTCTTTCTGTTGTGCTTCAAGCATCTGGGAGTGGGAGCAAGGATCTTCTCTGAAGGGTGAGCTAGAAGGCTTTTGTGAATGCCACTGGGAAGTGTTTCACCCCCAGACTCTGTGACCGGACTCCCGCTGCAGCTGCATAGCGTATGTAGTCTACACTTGAAAATTCCTGTCTGCCTGGATGCTGCTCCAGGGCTCTTTATTTCTTCTGTCAGAGGTTCACAGCTCAAACACCAAAAGTAATTCAGCTGCTTGAAGTGCTTGTGCAGCTCCCAACCCTTGTGGGAAACGCAGCGAGAATGTGGTTTAATGTGAAGCTAAATGATCTCCTACAGACGCTGTAGCACACGTCCCCTTCTCCCCCTCACCCACTGATGTTTGAATTCTTCCTCGCCTTGCTTCACACTGTGCTTTCCAGGAAATCGTTTGCCTTTTGATCCTCTTGTTTCCCTTCCCCACCAGGTTTTCATCCACCTGGATGTTGCTTACACAGCTGGTTCTGCTGCAGTTTTTCCTCTCTTCCTTTGTCCCCTTGCCATCACCAGCTGGCAAGACAGCCCTGCCACAAGCTTAGCTTTCATGTGTAGTCCCAGTCAGTCCATCCATCTCTGAGATTAGCTGTCTAGGAGTGATGGAAACAGGCTGCTTCCTCGAGCCATAGCCTGCATCTGTCCTTTCCCTTCTGACAGGCACTTTATTCAGTAGCCAGCAGGCTCTCGCGAGCTGCTTCTCATGTACGCAGAGTAGTGGATGTAAATTTTTTAATAGGCAAATGGTTTAGAGAGCTGTGTTCTCCTTTTTAAACAACTGCCTTCACTCAGCACCGCTCCAGCTCCCCAGGCTTTGGAGACTCAAACTCGCCTGTAATCTCAGGACACAAAGCTCCTAACATCTTGGCTTTGAAATGCAATTTGGGTGTAGATGTGGTCATCTTTGAGCACTGATGTAGCAGAGTTACTTTGATTATAGCTTATTAGATTTTTCCTAAAGGATTTGATTCATCAAAACGTAGGCAATGTTAGCTTCCTTCCGCCAGAAATGGCCTACAGTCCTTTAAACAAAGGCATTCATGAAGAGAGAGGATTTTCAGGTCAAGTGATGGGAATTGCTGTTATTTTGTCTAGAGACGGCCAGATAATGCTTGCTATTGATGTTCCAAACCCGAATGCAAACTTGTGACCAGTAACGCTGCAGGGTAGGTTTTCCAGCAGGGTAAGTTAGCCCCAAAGAGCAGATACTACTATCACTCCACCTTTTTTAATCGTAGGATAGGAATGATGGATTTTTTTCAGCACTAATCATCTTTCCAAAGTGCAGAACTACATCCAAATGCAGATTACACTTAATTCCTCCCCATCTACCCTGCCACTTGCTATTTCTGTCCTGCACGTGTTGAGCCCCCCGATGTAGGTTGCTCAGCGTGGACTTTGTGGGCCTATTCTTGGTTTCATTTCAGTGCGAGAGAGAATTCTGCCTCCTTTATGTCTGGTTTGGGTGGAGCAACACCAACGCGGCAGGGTTCAGCGGGAGCATTTTGGAAAGGCGCTCCCTTCTCTGTAAATCTGCCCACTAGGACACACGACATTTGCCTTTTTGGAGCAGTCTGTGCAAAGTCCTGGAAAGCGCGGGGTCAGAAGTAAGTGCCTGGTAGCAAAAGCAGATAGTCCAGCGATGAGCCGCTTGGCACGGAGCTGCGGAGTCTCGCCGGCTCTTCGTCCAGGGCCTGGGACATGGAGCTGCAGCCACCTTGGAGAGCTCCCAGCTGCACCCACGTGATTCTGGCTCCGGGGAAGGAAGGCCGCGCGCCGCGGGACGTGCTGTTGGCGTCGCGAGAAGTGGCGCGTAAAATTCTATCTTCGCTTGGAATAAAAAACCTGCATTATTAATCCAGCTACATCCTCTTTCCAGCTTTCTAGAGAGTCAATAATTTATAGTGGCACAAGAGGAAGGCTTTTCTTTAACTGTCAGTCTTCGGTAGGACTATTGTTCATCTCGAGAACGGGTGTCCTTGATGGCATCAAACGCCGCGCGTATTCATGCATTATGAATGAGCCGTGCTCCAGTTCGTTAATCCTACTGCAATTCCACGAGAAGGTTTCCTGTTGAAAACGGGCTGCGCTTTCCACTGTACGCTTGTTAATGGAGACAGGAGGCGTGTAGGATCTTTGGGCTTTCTCTGCTCTTTCCTTGAAAGTGGGGAAGCCTCTGGGACACGCACGCAGCATCATGGGCTTAGTGTTCAGGGGTGGAGAGAGCACCTCAATGTGCCGCGTTTTCAAAGGACCGTCCAAGCAGTGCTGTGTGCCCGAAGCATGGCTCCTCAGACGGAGACGTTGTGTAGGCAGTGCACGTTGCTTCACCAGTGGCAGGAGCTTGGGTTATGCATTTATCTTGCCTTCTTTTGGAGCTGTTCAGAGCTGTCTTGTAAGCGTGGGTCCCTGTAGATTACTCTCCCTTTCCAGGCTCTGCTGTTCATGTCAGACCACAGTGAAGCCAGTGTGTCAGAGCTGAGGGGCCCTTTTGCCATATGGCAGATTCCCGGGCACGTCAGCTATGATAGGAAGGTGGATGATGGGACCTCCAGAGTAACATCTCACTGCTTCATTACTGTGAGCAGTGTCCAAAAAATCCTTACTGGTTGCAGACAGCGAGCTGGATACATCTGCAGCCCCCTTGGGTTAATGCTCTTTTCATGTACTTCATTTCAGTCTTTCCTTTTTCGTGCAGAGCCTCCTGTCTCGCTTGCCTTCCTCCTGCTGCTGCCTCTTGATACCGCACTGCGTGCTGCTCTACGCGGCCAACTCTGTTGCGTTTCCTGATCCTCTTCCCTTCTCTGTAACCATCTTCCGTCTTCTTGAAGGAGCCCTGAAGTTGTGCTAACTGCATTCCTGTAATTGCTAACTGTGCTTTCTGCAGGCTGACTGTAATGAGGTCCGTGAGCCAGCGCTTGCTGTTCTCTTATCACCAGTCCTTTTCTCTTCTTCTGGTGGCTCCAGGTTCCCCTGAGTGGGTCCCGCATCAATCAGTGGCATGTTTCCGGTGGCATTTGTGTTTCTTGAGGTCTCGCATCTGGGATGTCATTCCCTTTACCTTCCCTTTTCTCCAGCTGTTCACGCTGTCAGACGCGCTTTTCACCCTCCTGAATGTTTGGCTTTGACGCTGCGTTCCAGCCCTGGATGCACTTGTCCTGTCCCTTGTTGTCATTTTGTCAAAACTTTGCATTTCTTGGCTTTTAATATTTATCGCATTGTGGCGTCAAGTAGCTGTGCTCAAGAGCCATGGCCTTGCAGCGCGAGACTGTCTGATGCGTTTCAAGTGTTCCCAGTGCCTTTCGTCGCTGTCCAGTAAGCGTCCGGCCGCACCCGTGGGAAGGCTTTCCTTAGCGGCGCCCGGCGCGCTCGTCTTCCAGGAGGCAGACGAGTGATTGCTGGAGGGGGAGAGGGGTAGCTTGAGTGTGCTGTAACCTTCTCCCTCCTCGTGATGGTGCTTTCGCCACTTGCAGAGTGCAGGGAGCCGTGCTCCTGGGTGAGACGGTGCCACGACCCCCTGCACCACTTAATTTACCTGCTCACCTTGACCCCTGTGACCATCTCCACGGTGACAGTGGCTCAAGCCGCTGCCCTGGCACCCCTGGAAACTCAGTGTGCATGTAGTACCATGCACCCCTCAGCATGGCCATCACGGGCCCTCCGGGATCTGCTCCTGCTCCCAGATGTGCAAGACATGCAGGGCAGGTGTTGTCCTGGAGCTGCTGCCTGAGGGCTGCACGGTGTTGGGAGGCTCAGGGGCTCACCCCCTTGCTCGCTTGCCCTGTAAGGCAGCACTTCTCCTGGAGTGGTTTTGTAGGGCCCTGGGGCATAGGCCCCGTCTTGCTTCCCGCAGCAGGAGCAAGCTATCGGTGTAATGGGAGGCAGTGGGCCCTGCGGGGACGGGGCTCTGGGACTCTCTCCTGGTAAATGCCTGTGCATGTGTGCGGTGCCCTCTCGGGTGGGGGGGGGTTTTCCCCAGGCATCGCCCACAGTCCCCGAAGAGCTAAGCAAGCTGCTGCCCTGCTGGCTCCTGCTCTCCCGGGCCCGACTCCATCCCTCCCGCTAGCTGACACTCGCCTTCTGGGGAAAGCCGCGTGCTCTCCCTGCAGTTCAGCGGATCCAATTGCAGGGATGTGGAGCCTGTGCAGGGAGGTCGCCGGCCTCGTTGTGTGCCGCTCTGTCAGGAAGGCTTGCGGTCCTGTTAATGCCAGCACTTCTAACAGGGCCTGCTAGCGACTGCAAGCTGCGCGCCCTGAACTAGGACTTCCCGTCTGGGAAGGTGGGGAGAGGAGATGGATGCGGAGACCCTGCTGCAGCCGTGGGAACTCTGCTCCCTGCCTGGCAGCAGCTCGGGGGCTCTGCGGGGTTGCTGCTGCCAGGCAGGCGCTGGAAATCTCCGTTTCGGCCAATCTGCGAAGCCAAGAGAGCCTGGGTTTCTCACCTGCCCCATCCCCTCTGTTCGTGTGGTCCCCCGCGATGGGTGCAGCCCTTTCTTCCCACACAGTCTCTCATCTGCCCTAGTAGCAGATCTGCCCTGCGCGCCCTGCCCTGCCTCCTCGCCGGTTCCAGGGCAGTTCTTCTGTACGTGCTTCCTGCTGATGGAGCTGGGAAAGGAGGCCTTCGGTGTTGGCTGAATCCTGGTGGGGAAGCTGGAGCTGTGCCCGGAAGTAAGTGCAAGCGCCTTTCAGCACAAAAATCCTGCAGCACGGGAGGGCGCCTTCAACGCTTTGCTCTTGTTGGGCTTTGATTTTATTGTGGTTTCCTAGCTGCTTGAGCCCGGGTTCTGGGCCTGCGATGAATAATAATGTGGCAGGTTAATTGCCCTGCCTTGTCCTGCTGCCCAGATGAAATTGAAATAATAATACATTTGCATTGATCCGAGCTGGGAAGAACTAGGCTCTCATAACGGGGGTTTATGAAACTGGGCCCTCAGTCAGATTGCTGCAGAGTGTAAAGCAGCTCCTACCTGCCTCCAATTAAACCCTTTGAAGAGGTGTTGAGAGAGACCGGGCGCTCAGGCGCCCGAGGCACTTCATTTTGAAGACCTTCCATATTTTTTTCAGAGGGGATATTATTAAAGCAAACAGCTTAGCCAGCTTGAAAGTGTCAGGCAGTTACTGGACCAAGAATAACATCTGCCTCCACACCAGCGAGGCTGGAAATGACAAGGCCCATCCATCTTCATGTTTCAGAGCGTAACCCAAGAGCTGAGCTCAGGAAGAAATCCCCGCTGACAGTTCTCACTGCTCCCAAGTTTGCCAAGTGCATTCATCTTTTTGCAACTATTTAGTTGATCTAATAAAAGACACCACGTCCACGCAAAGAGTTTTGTCTGCCTGTGGCCTTAGACCAACACGGCTACAACCAGTATCGCTGAATGGAGGGGAGATGTTCATCTTCCTTCAAGTGCATAGCAGTGACACCGGCCCAGATGCACACCCCCACTCAGTGACAATCCCTCACTTTGCAGTGGTGTAAGCCAGCCACTAATCCCAGTGCAAGAGATGATGGAGACTGTCCTGTTCCCTTGGTAGGCTGCCAGCATCAGCTCTGAAAATGTGCTGTGCCTGTGTGTGTGTGTGTAACCTACTTTGGTTAGTCTAGGAGGTACAGATCTACCGTGCCTTCCACTTGGCTTCAGACTAAGTGGGTGCATCTACACGCGCAATTAGTGCGACACAGTAAACTCGGTGCAGTTACTTGTGGTTCCCTGGGACCGCGGCACGTTGAGGCAGGGGGAGCAGCCCCGGGTGCGGGGGCCCTGGGTGTCAGCCTGCTAGCCTGGGGCTGCTCCTCCGCGGCTCTGTGCAGGGCTAGTCGGCCGGCAGCCCCTGCGCCAGCGCATCGTTGTACCCCAGCCAGCCCCGCCACTGTCTTCGTGTGTTTCGTTGCATGCAACTACGCTGCTGTAGGATAATACTTGCATCAGGTGGTACTATCCTACAGCGGCATTAAATAATGGACTGTGGCCGACTAGCGCCACACGTGTAGATGGTGATGTCATGCTTTAATTAGCTCCGCAGCGCAGCGTCTCGTGTAGATGCGCGGCTCCGACATGGCTGCGCAGTGAAAGGTCGGCTCTGCTCCAGGCCGCCCCGCGCTGTCGCTGTACGGCTGTCTGTGCACTCGTCGGGAGCGTGAGCCAGCTTCCAGGGAGCTGCGCTGGGCACGGGTGGGTGGTGCCACATGTCACAGCTCGGGTGCCCCAAGCGGCGCGGCCAGACAGGTTGCTTGCGGGTCATTCCCGGAGGTGCAGCTGCGGCCTGGCAGGGGACAGAAACGGTCCGAGTCTCCGGAGCCTGGAACCGGCGGTAGCAGAAAGGTCACTGTTAGCGTAGTTGCACATGACCCAAATTGGCGCAAATTCCTTCAGCAGCGAGGAATGAGAAGAGGTGAACGAGGCTGCCCTGCATGTGTGGCAGAAGCTGCCTCTGACGTGGAAACTGGATGTAAACCTCTTGCCATTTCCTCGCAGATCTATTATTCATGGGCACTTCGGGTTGGCATATTAATAAAACAGGAGGCTAAGCCATTTGGTATTCCCACCCCTTTAGTGCAGCCTTTGGGAGGAGGCTGTCGACTTCAGTCTGTGCCAGCCCTGCGTGCTACATCTGGCCAGCTGTCTGAGCCGTCCCTGGCGCGGCCCGTTGACGTGGCCGACGGTGGGTTTCCAACAGCACGTGCTTCTCCGGTTTCCAGTGCACGCGACGGGGTCCTGCTGCGGCTGCAGAAGCGTTCCTGCCTCCTGCTTCCAGCTGGAGTGCGGTGGTGCAGGGCGAGGGCCGGGGCCGGCGTGACAGCCCGGGTTGTGCGCGGAGATCTCTGAGCTGAGGCCGGCCATGCAAACCCCACAACGCTCTTCTCAAAGAGCCTCTCCGTCCAGCTGGCGTCTTGTGCATGGGTTGCTAGTGGCAGCGTGTCGGGGTCCTTTGTGTGACCCCCATCACTAGATAGAGAGCGGAGAGCCTGTGTTGGACTGGGGACTCGTGCGAGTCTGCACGGGGCAGGCCCTTTTGTGCTCTCCTGCTCTTAGGAGCCCTGAAGACTTGCACGTCGTGGTAACAGGAGGGGAGTGGAAGAGGCGCTCTTTCATCGCTGGCACAAACGACCTTCCATCTTAAACCTGAGAAAATCATTAGCACAGGCTTTGTGCAGCACCCGGCTTGAACCTCGGCCTCTGGATATTGCCGTTGGGGAGATGGGTGCCAATCGTGCTGCTCTTCTCCTCCGCAGGGAGGAGGCTCTCAGCACAGCGGTAGCAGCGCCGCGCTTTCCTTGGGAGGTGCACAAGGATGGGATCTAATTGCCTCTGAGCACACTGGTTTGATTTTGCAGTAGAAGAAATTACAGCTCTCTCCTCTAACGAGGAAAGGAGTCTCTAGTGCAGCGCTGGCTGTTGCAGGAATTGGCAGAGCGGTGCCTTGCCTCAGCACACGCGGCGCGCCGCCTCTCTCCATCCCCACCCCGCATCCCTTTGCATCCAGCCCAGTCAGCACGTCCCGAGCAAAACCCCAGCTGCCAGTACTCAGACAAATGAAGTCCATGGCAAGGCTTGCCACTGGGCTATTGCCACCTTGGCTGGAAGCGCGGCACGCTGCAGAGCCCTGAGTTTTGAGGTGCCTGGAGGAGAGCGGTCGTAACGCGGCGAGCAGGCTCTCGCAGCCCCGGCAGGCCCGGGTGCCAGGCCCCGAGGATGGGGGTGGAGGGTGAAGCCTTCCGTAATGTGCCCGTAATCCGTCGCGGGGCGCGAGGTGCTGCCGCTGCTGCTTGTGCAGCTGCGCTCCCGGCACGGAGCGTCCGGCCTGCCGGCGCCTGTTCCAGGCAATGCCGTCACGTTCCCCGCTCGCCGATTCGCCCCGTGCCTTGCAGGCGTTTCCCAGATGTGAGCACTGCCGCTGCACAGGCCGGGAGGGAAGCGGTTTCTGTTCCGTTCGGGCCATTGCTCTGATGGGCTCTGAAGCGGGCGCGTTGGATCAGAGCAGCGAGGGGCGTAGGGAGAGGTGGTGAGCCCCGCGGGGCAGCGCACAAACAAAAGCCAGCACTTGTGGGGACCTGGCCCAGGGAGCTGGGAGCCTGCCAGTGCCCTCTTCCGTCAGCTCTCGAGATGAAGAGCTGGACAGGCACCGCGTGGGCCCCTGCTGCAGGGGACGGGGCTGTGGGGACCTTCCCTCGTGTCTCGCTGGACGCGATCGCCTTGCCTAGTTGATGGCGGCTGGAAGGAGCGTTGCCATTCCCCTGGGGATGCAGCTGGAGGAGGGTGCCCCCAATTAACTGATGCACAGGCATTTGGGTGCTGGAGCATCAAACGGGTATCTTCGCTTACCTAGGAGACACGCCTTCGATGCTACAGTGCCGTTAGAGTCATCAGCCCTGGGGTTGCTTTTGGGCGCCGTCAGGTCTCGGGTGTTCTGCCTCTTGGGTTTGTAGATCCTCGATCCGGTTCCCTTCAAAGCATCTTCGTGGCAGAGCGGAGTGCCCTGGCTGCGGAGCCCTAGTAAATGCTTTCCTTTGCACATGTGGCGGCACCCCGGGGAGCGAGAGGTCAGCTCTTGAGGGAGCGTGGCGTGGAAAAGGAGCGCCCCGGTAGCAGTCCTCTCCGGTGGTCCGTGCAGAGGGCAGAGGAGCCGCAGTGCCGTTTCGTCCTGGCTCTGCCGCTCCAGGCCGTGCAGCGTGGTTTCCCCACCTCTCGCAGGGAACCGATCCACTCCCCCGGCTCGGGGAAGCGCTGCATAAACGCGATGGCGCGACGTCCCAGCTGCTCCGCGCGGGAGGTTTCAGCGCTGGTCTCGCTGGGCTGACTCCTCCCGGCGCGGGGAGCGCCGCGTGCCGCGCTCGAGCAGCTGCGCTGGCTCGTGGCCACATGCGCACTGCAAACCCACGGTGGAGGTGGAGGTGGAGGGGAGGGTGGCCGTGGAGTCGTGCGTACGTCTCGGTTCTTGCTGCCTTCTGTCCGGCGCACGCGTGGCAAGTCTTGTAGCCCTTGCTCCCCTCCGGGGAGAAGTGGGCTGTTGAATGAACACTCCCCACCCTCCTGGCATCCCCTCTCCCTTTCCCCAGGGAGCAGCCTGGCTGGGACGTGGCCTCCACTTCCCACCCCGCTCTGCCTGCCGGGTCCGAAGGCCCCGTTCCCCCCCGGTGCAGGAAGCGAAGCCCAGGGTCCGGTTCCTGTTTGCTCCTCACTTGAACAGAATGAGCCAGCTCACTTTGGACCATGCAGGTTATGTTTTATTTTTTTTTTCTCATGCCAAGAAATACAAAGGAAAGTCTGTCAGATACAGCCCAGCGCCCTGCTGGGAAAGGAGCCTTTATCAGCAGAAAAGAGCCCCGAGCTGGAACTGCTGACGCGGCCGTGCTGCTTGCAGGGAGCGCTCTGTCAATCCCGAGCGGAGGGGGATCCTTTCCACCCGTTTTCAGGACAGGGTGCGCTGGCAGCACGACGTGCTCACAGCAGCCACCAGGAAAAGGCCACGGGCTTTGTGTAAAGGAGCTGAGATTTTGTCATCCCCTAAAAAGGGCCGAGACGGAAGTGACCTGCTTAGCAGGGAGGGTGCGAGGTCCTGAGCTCAGACCTAATTAAAGATGGCAGGATGCCAGCCCAGCGCAGGAAGTGGATAACCCAAGCCTGGGATTCATCCCTTCCACTCATCAGTTGCTAGAACCAAGCACACTGAGGCCGAGTGCTGGCCTCTTTCCTTCCCATCCGCGCTAGAAACCCTCCAGACTCGTCTCTGGGCACCTCTGCACCGAGCCGACCGCGAGCAGCGAGCCGGCTGCGGCCGCCACGTCAGCTTGTGGTCAAGCTCTCGGCCCTTCTTAAGCCCCTGGTCACAGCATCCTGCCGGCACGAGAGCTGCTCCATTGAGGCCCTGGATCCCTCCTTCGGGGCTATTCTTCGATCCAGCATCTCTCCTGCTGGCAAGAGATGGCCTCCAAGCTTGTGGCGGTCGACTCAAGCCAAAGCGAGCAGAGTCAGGGAGTTACGTCAGTCCACACACGCGTATTACTCTTGCACGGGCAGTTTATATCTACTGAAATACAGACCTCCAGGACCTTGTGCTTCCCACTGCTACCTGACCGAATTTGTACCCGCTTTTTTCTACCTTGTCCTTCTCTTCAGCCTCCCACGACCTGTTCTCAACATCAGGTGGGGCCAGATTTCCTCCTCCTGCCTCGGCCCCCCTTGCCTTCACGTGGATTCAGAGCGGGAGACCCAGAGGAGGCAGTTTCCCATCAGTGAATGCATTTGGATGTTGGGGAAGTAACCGGTGGGCAGAGCTGCCCTGGCCCTGAGGCTGGCACAGCCCTTGCTTGCAGCGGGGAACGCTGATGCGTGGGGCGGCAGCAAGGAGACGAGGCTGAGAGATGGGCGCAGGGACGGGGAAGGAGCAGTCCTTTCCCTATGTGTATTGTGACGAGGTCCTGCGTGATGACAGCTAGAGGAGCAGCACTGCTTGCACGCAGAGAAAGAGGCGATCAGATGGCAATGATCTGTTCTCAGTGGTGGCAGAGCAAGGAGCAGGGGTTTCAAGTTGCAGCAAGGGAGGCTGAGGCTGGATATTAGGAAAAACTTTCTCACTAGGAGGGTAGAGAAGCGCTGGAACAGGCTACCCAGGGCGGGCGGTGGTGGAGTCTCCAAACCCAGCTGGACAAAGCCTTGGCCAGGACGGTGTAGTTGGGGCTGGTCCTGCGTGGAGCAGAGGGCTGGACTAGATGTGACCTCCCGAGGTCCCTTCCCACCCACATTTTCTATGATCCACCCAGTTATATAGCCGGGCAAGGCTGGGGAGGGGTAGGGCGATACCCAGTTCCTTCTGGGAAAATGCAGGCTCATGTGTCTAGGCCAAGCAAATCCGGATGGCAGAGCTCAGTGGGAAGCTGCACCAGGGATGCTGAAACGTGGAACGACCCAGGGGAGACGCAGGCAGGGCAGTTTGCCGCGGGGCACAGTGGCAAAAGCATCAAGGGCAAAACATCGGGACAGAAGCACCGCATTGTAGAGCAGGGAGGAGACTGGCAGCCTCCAGCAGCCGATCTCTGGAGCGCTGCCTGCCGCCCCAGCGAGCCGGAGCGCGGGTAAGCTTTTAGGCGGCTCAGGCGGAGCTGGGAAGAACTCAGGAAGGAGCAAGAAGAAACTGGAGAGATGAATATATACGGAGGACTGGATGGGGGCATGGCCGAATGGTGAGCCAGTGACAGGGGGTAAGCTGCTGGCAGGCAGCATCCATTTGTCATGGACCGGAGCACGCATTGACCTTTCTGGTAGACCCCCGTGAACCCCCTCCCTGGCTCACCTGGAGGTGCACCTGCAAGCAGTGGAGACCTGTAAACCTGAGCGAGAGAGAGGCGACATTTGGGACCGGGCAGCAGTGCCGTGAATGAAACGAAGGCCAAGCAGAGGAACCCCGGGCTGGCGTGTTAGGATTTGTTTCCAGAACAGAGCTGTCCCTGCCTGCTGTGCTCCGCGGGGGGCTTACACGGCGGCCTCGGGACCGCGATCGGGACTGACAGGGCCGTGAGCTCTGGGCACAAGCGAAGAGCCGAGGAGGCAGGTTTGAAGTGCAGAGCGCTTGGAAGGCAGTCTAATGGCTGGAGCGGCTTAGAGAGAAGAGTAAATCACTAAGGAACTTATTGCCTTAATTCTTTGTTATTATATTTAACCGTAAATCAAGAAGCGGTTGCCTGGGCAGTCTGACGATGCCCGGTAAGGCAGAAAGCAGAGCCCATCTGGAAGCATCTGACAAATTATCACTGCAATTGTCTTCTGAAAGCTTTTGCTTTCTCATGCATTCAGATGAGTCCTGATTTCTCTGCTCCATTCAGCTTCATCGGACTGGAACTGCCCTCTCGAAAGGATCGTGAAAATGGCAGCTGCCGGGAAGCCCATTCCTCGGGCGGGAGGAGAGGTGTTTCTGCAGTCCCCCGTGTGCACATAGACCTCTGCAAAATCCCTAGAGGAAACCAGGCATTCGGCCCTGCATGCTTTTCTCGGGAGGGGAATGCTCTTCTGGTTCCCGGGAGACCTGATCACTTGTGCCATAGGTTTGCGCAGCAGGTTACAGCGGCGCTCAGCTGCCTGGTACGGGGCTGCGAGGCGTGCCGCGTTCTTCATGGTGGCGAAACGTGTCGCACGGTTAGAGCAGCGTTTCGGCACCTATTTAATAAACATCTGGCTCTCGGGCATTAGCATTTATTTGCTAGTAAAACTATCCTTCCCATTCCCAGAGGCTCCGTGTCCAGGTTCCCAAGTCGCCCCCAAGCCATCCGTCGGGTTGGCGTGGGCAGGCCGGACACGGGGCAGGGAGCAGCGGTCTGGTGTCAGGAGGGAGGTGAGGAGCCTGAACGCCCTGTTCTGTGGACCTACCGGCACGGGGGCGAAACTGCTCCCGGGAACCTGCTCTGGGAGCAAGCCCCGCGCGCAGCCCTCCAGCAGCTCCGTGGGCACCGCCAGGTGAGAGAGGAGTTGCTGGACCAGCTATTTGCCTGCATGAGGCATGTGGGCATCAGACCTGGGATGTTCCCCCTCCCCTCCTGCCACGGGCCAATGCTCACTGAACCGCGGCTTGGCTCTGTGCACAGAGGGGCACCTAAGCACACCTGTGCCCTGCTAAGCTCAGCACCCTGCCCTTGGTGCGAGCAGGCGGAAGGAACCCGGGCTGCATTGCAGAGGCTGCGAGATTGTACGGAGGGGAGGGAAACGTGGCTGGGGAAGTGGTGGCGATGCCACCCGGGCCAGAGAGGCAGCGTTGCAGTGTGTTCAGGGGATTCAGCATTGTCGCCACCCAGATTTTGAGCCGCCCACCGTGCAAAAGCAAACGCGCGAACGAGTAACGAGCCAGCCCGTGGCAAGGGACCTCAACCGCAGCCGAGCAGGGAAGGGACTGCAGGGGAAGCTGGGGTGCGTGCACGGCAGGCTCTCTGGTCCGCCCCGAGTCCCAGCGCAGCCTCGGCGTGCACTAAGTGGGAGGTCGCGTGACCCCACTGCGAAGCGTGTCTGCAGGAGGCATCGCTTTGGAGACCTGATGGCACTGTCGCCTTGCACTGGCTTCCTGCGCGGGAACTGCCCCTCGGGGATAAGCTCTGGGTGCCAGTAGCATTGGGTCAGATCTTTCCAAGAGGCTCAGAGTTGCACCGGGGGGCACAAGGCAGAGGAAACGGGCTGCTTTGCTGCACCCGGGGGTGGCCTCTATCTCCCAGTGCAGGCCAAGCTGCCTGGCTCGATAGACAAAGACATCAGTGCTAGTTCTCCGCTGCGTGACCCCAGCCTGCGACTTAGCAGAGCCTGATGGAGTGGGGGGCGCAGCCAGCGCGGAGGCCGCAGGACACGGAGCCACAAACTAGTCCCTTGGACAGTGGTGCCAAAGGCCAGCGGCAGAAGAGGATGCAACCCCAGGGACAGGAAGGGCAGAGCAAGGTGCAGCAGTGCGAGGCCACGCGAGGGAAGGGGGCAGAGAGGCCAGGACCCTGCCGGGGAAAGCGCCGTGTGATGCAGCGTGTTGCGGATGCTCGGGAGAGGCCCTGGGGAAGGCGTTTGTAAGGTAAAATGTTTAGGAACCAAACATCTATGAGGCTGACCCTGCCTGCACACGTGAGGGATCCAGTTCCCGTGGGCTAGGCGCTGGTGCCCGTGTCCCCTTTGTGCCCTTGAGACCCTCCCCAGTCAGTCCAGTCCAAGACCAGCCCAGTCAGTGGGCATCTTCGCATCAGCCACGGCAGCTGCTGGGTCGGGCCTTTCGCTCCTGCGGTGACGGACGTGACATCGGAGCGCCGCAGACGGATTTGGCTGCCGCGACTTCCGCAGCCCGCCGTCCCCTCCGCGCCAGCTCGCTGTTTGGGGCGCGGAGGGAAGAACCGCGCTGTTTCCCAGAGAAGACATCACTCCCGCCACGAGCCCCGCCGCCAGGGCTCGGCTGCGGGCAGATCTCCTGCAAGCCGGAAATTCCTCGAGGATCAGCACGGGCCCTCCGAGCCCTGGCTGCTGAAGTGCTGAGAGCTCGCCTGGACAGCCCTGGAGCGGGGGGCACTGTGAAGCCGCATGCAAATGGTCTTTGTCTTTTTTTTTTCATCAAAAATACAAAACCCGCCGACGCCGCGCCTTGCAGCCGTGGTCGGCCCTGGTGCCACGGCTGTGGGGAGGCGCACGTGGTGTCCCCCGGCGGCAGTGCGCTCCTTCCCCGCTCGCCAAACAGACTTCATCTCCCAGTGGCAGCTGGAGCTTTCCCAGAGAGACGACTGGTTGATTTAAAAAACCAAAACAAAACAGTCATTTGTGCCAAAATTGTCGAGAGGTTTCCTCAGAGGGTCCCGTTCGCCCCTTTCCACCTCGGTGGCCCTTTTCTCCCCCAGATCAACCTCCTTCTCCCCTCCTGGGCAGGAATGAGGTAGCGGATCTCCCTCTGCTCCACTCTGCTCGGGATCGGAGACCTCTCCCAGGCCTTGTCGAGCTGCTGTATGCGCCGCGCAAGGTGTTCAGTGTGAAATCATTTTCCAAGAGGCTGAGAAATAAATGCATGCACTCCCTCAGACGATGCTCCAACAGAGACCCTTCCTAGCGCCGGCCCTTGAAACGGTCGCATTTTGCTGCGAGGTTACAAATAGCCCCTGAAGGAAAGGTGCCGCCTTCGTCAGGGCGTCTGCATGCTAGTTCTTCTTGAAAACTGCAAAAGAAAGAGAGTCTTAGAGCATCCCCCACTAATTCGCGCATTTACCCTGTGCTCCTGGCCGGCTCCTTCTTTCAGGTAGCCGGAGTCTTCCCCGGAAGCCGGAGCGTACTGAGCGCATTGCCCCGGGGCGAGCAGCTTGCCGCTGGACTCTGCTCTACAGTGTGAACTACTTCAGCTCTGCTCCAGTCAGGCTTGCCCGCTTCCAAACTGGTCGCAGTCTCTTCTGGGAAATGGCCTCGCGTTACTTCATAGAATCACAGAAAACAAGGGTTGGGGGGACCTGAGGTCTCATCCAGTCCAACCCCCTGCCCAGAGCAGGACCAGCCCCAGCTGCATCATCCAGCCAGGGCTTTGTCTACCCGGGTCTTAAATACCTCCAAGGATGGGGACTCCTCCACCTCTCTGGAGAGCCTGGTCCACTGCTTCACCACTGTCCCAGTGAGAGAGTTTTCTCCAATACCCAGCCTAAACCTCCCTGGCTGCAACTTGAGCCCATTGCTCCTGCCGTCTGCCCCCATGGAGAACCGTCCAGCTCCATCCTCTTTGCAACCACCCTTGGGCAGCTGACGGCTGCTATTCAGTCCCGCCTCAGTTTTCTCTTCTGCAGCCTAGATCAGCCCAGTTCCCTCCACCTCTCCTTGCAAGTCCTGTCCCCCAGCCCCCAAACCATTTTCATTGCCCTCCACTGGACTCCCTCCAACTTGTCCACATCCTTTCTGTAGTGGGGGGCCAACACTGGATGCAGGACTCCGGTTGTGGGCTCACCGGTGCCAAATGGAGAGGGATAATCACTGCCCTTGACCTACAGACAGCACACCTACCCGTGCAGCCCCGGATGTCTTTAGCCTTCTTGGCAACAAGGGCACACCGCTGGCTCCTCTTCAGCTTATTGCCCACTGTCCCCCCAGGTCCTTTTCCACAGAGCTGCTGCCCAGCCCGCCACCCCCGCCTGCACCGGTGCATGGGATTGCTCCGTCCCAAGCGCAGGACTTCGCACTTCTCCTTGCTGAACCTCATGAGATTTCTTTTGGCCCAATCCTCCAATTTGTATAGGTCACTCTGACCCTCCAGAGCGCCCGCTACTCCCTCCAGCTTGGTGTCATCTGCAGACTTGCTGAGCATGCGCTGCACCCCATCTTCGAGGTTGTGGATGAAGATATTGAACAAAACCAGCCCCAGGACTGACCCCGGGGCACTCCACTTGATGCCAGCTGCCAGTGAGACACTGAGCCATTGGTTACTACCCTCCGAGTCCAATGCTCCAGCCAGTTTGCTATCACTTTACAGTCCGTATCCACCTTCCAATCCTTACTTCGAAACATAGCATTGGGATGGAAGCTGACAGCTACCGCGCAGCCCTGGTTTCTAAACACGGGAGGTCCTATGTTCCCAGCCACTTGACTTGCTACTTGGCACTTCTTCTCCCTCAGTCCGCCAGCCAGGTCCCAGCAGATCCTGGGAGACCTGACCTGCGGGGCAGTACGCTGAGCCTTTCTAGCCCTTGATGGCACAGGGCGAGTTCAGGCTAGACGGGCACGTAGCGCTCCTGCATGCCAGTCTGATCGCAAGGGGATTCATCCCACACACCTACAGGCCATTCCCACGCAGACACGACAAGGCTGCTCCTTCAAGGAACAGAGGAGCCTAATTGCCTTGATGCCAAGGGCACCAGCTGTCTGCATGCAGTAGGAGAGCTAGGGCTGGGAGCTCCCTTGGTGAGCTACAGGGCAGGGCAGGCCTGGGGGCTTCCTGGGGTTCGTGCTTGGCTGGCAGGGGCGGGAGGGGAGGGGGACTTACCTGTAAAGTTGAGCGAGAAGTAGAGCACAATGATGATGGTTCCCAGGATGATGCAGACTGTGCTTATGAGCCTGGCCATGCGCCCCAGCCTCCAGGCCCCATCCACGTCCCCTTGCTGCCTGCTGTTCCTTGACTGGGGGAAAGGCACAGACACAAAGAGAGGCACTGGTGAGGGACTGCGGGCCTGGCTCCACCGCCCGTTTAGGTCAGTCCTGCCCTTACCCTGCGAGAAGGGGGAACCCCTGGTTGGCACCAGGGAAGCCCCTCGTCTCTCAGGCAGTGGTACGAGGCCCGTTTGCAAAGGGAGACTTCGTTAGGATTTCAGAAACCAGCTGCCCTGGAATATCGGGGCCGACGCTGCTGCCTTTCCCTACGCGGCGGGGAGACCCGCTCCAGCCTACGTACGAGTGGGTGGGAGGGGATGGCGACTCGTGCCCGGGGCCGCTAAGAACCACAGCAGCCTGGAGTCTCCACGGCCGCGCTTGTTCCCGTGCCAGCTACGTGACTGCCATGCCCCTCTGCATCTGAAACGTGCACGAGTTACAGCTTTTCCACTAAGTGCTGGGTTTCAGCTCGCCTTGGAGTATGCCCGAGCGCCTCGGCGCCTTCCCACCCTGCGTCCACATCCCAGGCTGGTGGCAGCCTCTCCACCTGCAGTGGTTTCTTCCCTCTTGTGCTGGCTGCAGGCAGCGAGGAACTGGCTCTGCAGCGTCGTTCCTTGGCTGCTGGTTTCGTTCTGCTTTTCCCTGCTGCTCTATTGATTTCTTAATGCAGCCTGCTGGAAGCTGTGCCCTGCCTGGTAAGCAAACGTACTGGCTCCCCAGATGTGGCAGGGCTGAGCAAAGGGGAAGCGGGGGGAAGTCACTGGGAGGCGCCTGGAAATGGTTCGCACACACATTCACAGCAGTTTGGGGCTGGAAGGGACCTTGTGAGATCACAGTGTCCAGCCCCGCTACTCCTGGCTGTGTGGGATTGTTTGAGGAGGAATGGAGACCACCAAGGCCCCTGAGAGACTGAGTAGGGGCTGCCTCCTGCCAGGGCTAAGTCCACCTGCTGCATCGGCACCTGAACTGGAGTCCAAAGGCCGGAGCTCACTAGTACAAGGTGAAGCGAACTGCGGAAGCCCTCATCTCTGGATGCAGTATCAGCCCAGGGACTCGTGGCCAGAGCCCAGAGCAAGATGGGGGCAGGCCTGGGTCCTTGGGCTGAGCACTCGTGCCAGGAAGCAGAGCTGTGGAAGTGCCTTTCTTGAGACCGACCGCGAGGACCCGGTCACCGGGAGTCAGGAAGCGATGGTTTCTGCGCCCCCGGCTGAAGAAAGGCAGGGCCGGGGCTACACTTCCTCCTGCACAAGCCAGCGGGAGGGCGTGCGTCCCCCATTACTAGCCCTGCAGTGGGTCCTGAGCACTGCTGGGGACAGGCCAGCCAGGAGCCGCGAGTCTCCAGGCTCCTTCCTTCCACCCTTGCCCCTTGGCAACTCAGGACACACGTCCTGGTGGTTTCTGTGATGGACTCCTGCGAAAACCGCACTGAGACCTGACAGGGCTCCCAGGCGCCCCGTGGAGACGACCCCCGGCCAAGCGAAGAGAGGCCCTACGCTGAAGAGCACGGAGACCTGCCTCATCTGTGGTGCCCTGCGGCTAGCCGGAGACGGCTCCCTCGCCAGGTCTCGCTAGCAACTCTTCCTCCAGCTCTGCAAGACTGCCATCCAGAGAAATGCGCTGAAGACTCCCCCCACACCCGAGGCCTGAACACCAAGCGCAGGACTCCGGTCCCAGGCTGGCGCGCGGGACAGTCAGGGGCTGCACACACCTCCACAGGGCGCGACTGATGAAGCCGCGAGGAGCGTTTTGCCGTTGCAGCTGGAGCAGAAATACCGGAGCCAAAAATTCCCGGTGAAGGAGGTGGATGAGCGCAGAGCCCAGTCCGGGGTGTGCTGCCGCGGCAGTGTCGCTGTGTCTAAGCTGCGTGCAGCGTGGGTGCGCGTGAGGTGGAGGAGCAGGGGGGAAGCTCCCCTGTCCCCCATGGACACACTGTTCACTGTGGACTCGGAGCACATTGATTTCTGGGAGGTTTTGGACAGCGAAAAAAAAAGCGTCAGATCAGGAGTTGGAAATTAGGCTGTATGAAAACTGTCCCGCTTGGGGAGCTGGCCAGGGAAAGACGGAGCGTACCGTTCTATGTGGCCAGGATGCTGAAAAGCCAGATATCTCCCGGGCCAAGACCTTAATCTCTCGGCACCACAACTATTAATTAATGTGCTGCAGAGTTCGAGGCGTGAAGCACAAGGCATTGAGGAGGGAAATGTGAGCTGAAGCAGACTGCAGAATCCGACTTCCCTCACCTGGCACTTACTAAAACACATGCAGTAGCGGAGCAAACAGCACTAGCTGATATAATCTCATTCCCACGTGGGTTTACCACTAGCAATGCCAACCTCGAGATGTGGCCATCACTAAAAAGCCAAATGCAGCACACCATTCATGCATTAATGTTGACACCGTGGAGTTCCTGCGGCTAGAAACACAACCGACGGTGCACAGAGCACACAAGCAACGCACTCCAGCCCCTCAGCTGGACTGGCCATCTCCAGTCTATCCCAACAAGTATTCTGCTCCCCCAGTACAGCCTTTCCCCAGCTCGGCCGTAACCTGATGCGGCGTGGGGCCTTGCTTGCTTCAGAAGCTTCCCTGCGCACAGAAGAGACGCTCTCCGAAACGAGGCGTGTGCATCCGGCAGCCCAGCTCCATTACAGAACAGAAGGTGACAAAAGTGGGCCTTGTCCGAGGGACGGGAGTGCAGCGCGGCGCAGGGACCCACTGGGTTCACTGACAGCTCGTTCATGGTGGGGCTTTGTAAAGGCACGGGTGTGTGTAACCCAAGTGCAGTAGCTTTGCGGGCTGAAACAGGCTTTCAGCGTTGTCCTTTTTGTTCGGAAATACACCAAATAATGAATCTGACACCTACAGCTAGAGCTTCTGGATACGTTTTTTCTGTCAAGCCCTCCGTTACGCAAGCAGCACAAGCCTTTGCATGGCATGTTTAGCAAGCACTGATGTCTGCCCATTTATTATTCATTGGAATGGAGAGCTCTGATTATAATTTGCTAATGGCAGGAGTCGTGAATGAAGAACAACAAAAAACACCGTTGTTGAACAGTGACATTTTTAGCGAAGGCAAGTGCTTGGAAATGTCAAAGTTACTCAAGGGCCCATAAGAGTGCATTTCGGAGGCTGTAACAAGGAAGTCGGCATTAAAATAAATGATCGGGGGCTTGCAAACAATCCGGGAGTCCAGGAAATGGAGGGCTGGGGGGGGTCGGAGATGGTCGTCTAGCCCAGTCTCTGTTTTGAGGCAGTCTCAGGAGGATAAGGGATTAGGGAAGCCAAGGAAGGAGGAGACCTAAAGCTTCCCGGTGGCATCTCGCTCTGCATCTTGCAAGCAGCCTTCGCTTGTAGCCCCAGCCTGGATATGCAGGGGCTCTTTGGGCAGTGAGCTGTCGCAGAGATGCTGCCCACTTCCTCTGCCCGGGCCTCCCCTCGTGCGTGCGCACCGGATCCCAGCAGGAAGAGGGGTGCCGTCCCACCGCCGCGCTCTGTCTGCCTTCGCGCGTCCCCACTGCACCCTCGGAGACGGGAGGGCGGGCGGGCGAGAGCAGGGACGTAGCACGGACGCCGCTCTCAGGCAAGCGGAGGCGGGGGTGGAGTGAGACGCACCTTGGCATTAGCAGAGCCAGCTCCCAAATGACTCCCTTCCAGGAGACTGGAGCGGAGGGAAGGAGGGAGCCCAGGGCTTGGGCAGATGAATTTTCCACTGGCCCAGGGCCCTGCCGACATCTGAGTGCAAGCATCTGAAGGGTGATTTATGAGACTTTCAGTGCAAAGGCATTCAGATGCTTTCTTCCCAGCTGCTGCTCAGTGCCCGGAAAAGGCTTCCTGTGCAAAAAGCGTTGACTGGGGAAAGAAAAGCACATTCCCCCAGTGACTACGGGGAAGTCAGCACATGGTGCAAACGCCCTCCTGCCTCCCGCTCCGGCTGTAAGCCATGTGCAGAGCACGGCTGCTGGGGAGACGTTTCCCAGGGAGCCGCAACCCCTTGGGAGCCCAGCTCGTTTGCCATCTCCAGCCCACCTTCAGAGCTGCCCAGCAGGCACCCGAGGCTCAGAGGCTTGCTCAGAGCTAATTGCTGGGTGTTCGTGCCTCATTAGCCTCTAGGGAGTAAGCTCATTTCTTGGGGAAGCGGCGGAAATGTCCGCTGATGCCCTGGGGGGCTGGGCCAGCCTGCACACAGGCTGCATTCAGCTCCTTGGGGATGCTGGCCCAGATCCTTCTCCCGCTACGAAGCACCTAAGCGTGATCCTATCGTACCCTGCTCGAGCCCCTGCAAGCCGCGGAGGTGTCTAGCCGCGGACGTCCCTTTAGCCGTGAGGCTGAGGCGAGCAGCGCAGCAAAGAGCACCTGCTCGCCCTTTGCACGGACAGGGCCGAGAGGCCGTGCGGGTGGCTGAACGCTCGTGCCCAGAGGTGCCAGCGGGCGCCCGCAGAACCCCTCGCAGCAGAGGCCCAGCTCTGCTGAGGGTGGTCCGCAGCACCTAACGCTGCATCTCTCCAGGTCTTTGGGGAACGGCAGCTTGCAAGGCCCTGCGCTGTGCTTCTGTGCTGTACGCAGCGTCCTGGAGCTGCATGGCTCTCAGAGCTGGGCACAAAGGCGGCCCGGAGGGCTCTTCACCCGAGACCGACTGGGAGGCTCTGCAGTGTGAGGTGCTTGTGTCCGAGGAGGGGTGCATGCCCGCACGCGCTATTGTCCCCTGCCCACGCGTGTTCTCTGCCAACATGTGGCAGGATCTAGTGGGCAGCGGGCAAGGGGGAATTGCCCCTCAGTCAGGAGAGTTCAGAGGAGCCGATTGCATCTGGCGCTGCATGGGCACAAGACTGGCTGGGGCACTAGGAGGGGACGATTTGTTGGGTTACATTTAGCTGCTAAAGGATGAGGAGGGAACGGAGCCTTTTCCAGCTACCGCTTGTTATCTGTCTGCCGGTAAAATCCCTCCAAGCCGCTCCCAGATAAATGGCGCTGGCTGGAGGGGGTGTGGGCTCTCAGCCCAAGCTAGGCGTTTGGTTTCTAGTCCCGCTCCAGCGCGGACTTGCTGCACATCACTCTCTCTCTGCCTGGAAATGAGGAAGGTACTTCCCAGCTGGGGCCGTGCACACGCCAGGATTAAAGGCTTGATGAGTGGGAGCTCTGTAGCAGAGGGAGAATGGTAGGGGCCGGTCTCCCCAGGGCAGCATGCTGCTTCCTTCATGCACGGCCGTGAGGCTCTGCTAGCTCCCCTGATCTGCAGTGGTGCGCTGGGCGGGCGAACATTGGGTCTGAAAGCTAAATGTGCCCCTCGCCCCTCTCCGAAGGGCTGGAGCCTGCTCCCCACCCACAGGAGAGCCCATGCTGCTTCCTTCATGCACAGTCGTGATGCTCTGCTAGCTCCCCTGATCTGCAGTGGTGCGCTGGGCGGGCGAACATTGGGTCTGAAAGCTAAATGTGCCCCTCTCCGAAGGGCTGGAGCCTGCTCCCCACCCACAGGAGAGCCCCTGGGCGGACAGGATGGGCGGCTGGAAAGAAGCAGCAATGGGAGACCCTGGGGTGTTCTCAGTGTAGCAGGGTCCCGCGCGTGGGATCAGCGCGCACATCTCGGAGGCGAGCACCGCACCGGCGACTCAGCGCACTGTCCTGAACTAGACGAGGGGCCATGCGATGCTGTGAGCTGAGCTGGCCCCAGACGTGCGCGCTGCAGGCCCAGCGTGTTGGTGCCAGATGCTTACGGCGTGGGTCGGCTGCGGGTTCCCAAAGCCCGGCTCAGTACGCCAGGTCGGCCAGAGCGCTTATAAAGTAGCGAGCGCGTACCAGGAGAAAGGAAGCGGCCAGGCGCTCGGGCAAACCTCGCCAGCTAAACCCCCGGAGCTGTGCTAGTGCCATCCTGGCACGGGGAGGGAATTGGGCAGCGTGTCCTAGGAGATGGTGAAATCAGGGGCAGGGAAAACGTACTGCTATTAACAAGTATCACATTATGGTGACGCCCTGAGACCGGGGCAGGACCGAGTCCTGTCTTGCTGGGTGCTGTACGAAGATGCGGAGGTGCATGACCCCTGCCCCGAGGAGCGTAGGGCCTGGCAGGGCAGTAACGGAGCCATCCCCTCCTCCGACCCTTCCCCATGAGCTGCCCGTTGTGCACCTCCCTTGTCACCCAGCAAAGCGGCTTCCTCAGCCCTCAGGTTCGCGGGAGTGCCCAGTTGGTGCCTGGAAACGCAGCCTGGCCCAGAGCGCTGCGATGAAACCCAGCACTGACCCCCGGGTGGGGAGGACATGGGTCTGCCGGGGGCCCCGATACCCGCGAAGGGGATGACACGGGCTTCCCGGGGTCCCCGCTGCTCTGGCCGGGGAGGATGCGGGTTTCCCACGGTCCCCGCTGCTCTGGCCCGGGAGGATGCGGGTTTGCCCGCATCCCCGAGGTTCTCGACGTGGAGGACACGGGTTTTCCAGGGGAGGGGAGGGTGCGGGTTTCCCAGGGTCCGCCGGGGAGGGCGGGGGTTCCCGGGGCCCGGGGCACTCACCATGATGGAGAAGACGAGCGCCACGACGTTGACGGGCCAGACGGGGCAGAAGCAGGCGAGGATGGCGAGCGGCAGGTACCCGGGCGGGGGGCGCCCGCCGGGGCGGTGGGGGGGGGGGGGGGGGGGGGGGGGGGGGGGGGGGGGGGGGGGCCCCCCCCGGCGCGGGCTGGGCGGCGGCGGCCGAGCCCCGGCGGGACAACGAGGGCGACGGCGGCGCCGGCTGCAGCTGCCCGGTGGAGGCGGCGGCGGAGACGGAGCAGACGGAGCCGGAGGCGGCGCGGCTGGGCAGCCCGGGGGGCCCGGGGCCGGGGCCGGCCAGGCTGCCCGAGCAGGACCGCGACCCCCTTAGGCTGCGCTCCGCGCCCGCCAGCAGCTGCTCCGTCTCGGGCGGGTCCGGGGGCAGCGCCCGCTCCGCCATCCCCGCGCCGTGCCGCACCGCACCGCACCGCTCCGCTCCGCCGCGCCCGCCGCTTTGAGCCCGAGCCGCGGGCGCGGGAGGGAGGGACCAGCGCCGGCCCGCCCCCGCCCCTGCCCCTGCCCCTGCCCCTGCCCCTGCCCCTGCCTCCGCTCCTGTCCCTGCCCCGCCAGGACGTGCGCGATCCCCGCCTGCCCGCCCCGCCCCCGGCAGGTGTCGGCGCCCTGGGGCTGGCCGGGGCTGGCACGCGGGCACGGGCCGGCCGGCTCCGCGGGCAGCGGTGTGCGGGCGCCCCCGGGCCGGGACCTGGTCGGGGGGCGCGGGGTGAGCGCAGGCCGGCCCGGGCAGCGCCGGCTCCGGGGCACTGCCCCAGTCCGCGCCCGCCCCGCCGCTGCCGAGCCGAGCCGTGCCGTGCCGTGCCGTGCCGAGCCGTGCCGCGGCGGGGGGCGCCCTCTAGTGGCGCTCGGCTCCGCGCCGCCGGTCCTCACCGGGACCCTTCCCAAGGGCTGGGCAGAGCCGGGCGAGCCCTGCGGGCGCACTGCGCCCTTCACCCTACGCCGCTCCTCAGCCCCCGGCCAAGCAGGCAGACGCCAGCGCTGCCTAGGGAGCGTGCCCGTGCCCGTGCCCTGCGGGTCAGCCCTGCCCGCCCCCGGTGACGGAAACCCAGGTCCGTAGGGGTTCTCCAGCCGCAGCCCCGGAGTCCCCTGCACGGCCCTGGCAGCGAGTCTGTGCCTGGGGCCGAGCAGTTCAGCTGCCTCTTGTTCCCGAGGACAAATAGGTAGAGAGGTCCGAGGAAAACGAGAAGTGCAAGCTCAGGGGGGGAGAAGGAGCTTTATTGACCGACACGGGCCTGCGCACCGCTGCACCCAGTGACCGAGGCAGCAGAGATGCCGCGGGGGTGCCTTGCAGCGACGACTGACAGCGGCAGGTCAGGGGGAGAAGCAGGGTCTGAGGGATGGCACGCAGGCCAGGGGCCCTTTGCCTGCTTCTCCCTGTTCTCACAGTGCCCCGGCCCCTCCCCGAGGAGCCAGCCAGCTGCTCACCTGCGGGATACCGCAGAAGATCTCTTGTCTTGCCTCGGCACTAAGATTTCCCCACTCTGCTCCCCGCATTGTCCAGCGCGGTGCACTCTGCGGGGCCGGGACAGAAGCACGCGCTGCCGGTGCGGTCTGCCCCCCGGTAGACCGTGTTTGCAAACCCGCCCAGACACTGCCCGCGGGACATAGGCTGGGAGGGGAGGCATTCGCCTTCAAACTGCCTAGGGTGAGGCGTTCCCAGCTCCTGCTTCGTGAGCGCTCGCCCAGTTTAACCCCAGCCCCTTCTCCTCGCGGGGGTTCATCTGACCCAGGCTGTTAGCCCTATAGAGACAGGACTCGACACAAAACGCCCCGCTTGTGCCAAAGTCTCAGAGAGGAGAACAAATCCAGCGCGGCGGAGAGGCACCTTGCAGCCCAGGGCCCTGCGTTCGAGCTCCTGCCCCAGGAAACGCAGCTTCTTGCCCCCGTGGGCTCTTTGGCTTTCCGTGTCCGCGGTCCCAAAGCCCGCGTGCTTTGCATGGCTCCCGCAGCTCTCCCTAGGCTTGCGCCCCTGCTCCCGTTTGCTTCCTCCCTCTCGCACGAGCGCCATCCCGCTCTCCCACCCGTCGGAGATGTGTCCCCTTCCTGAGCACTGCGGCCGCGTCTCCTCATCCCGTTCAGTGCGTGGGGAGGCACTGCTGGCAGCCCGAGCCTTGGAAATGCCTCGGCTGCCAAGGGCAAGGCCCAGGAGGCGCCTCTCGGAAGTCGTCCGTGTGCTTCTGCTGGCAGGCGGCTCTGACGCCGAGGGGGCAGGGATAAGCAGGGCCGGATGCGAAACGCTCGTCCCTCGGGCTCTCGTAGTGCAGCTGGACCTGCGTCTCAGTGGTGTGCCCGGCATACGGTGGGCAGCGCTGGAAGTTTGCAGCAGCCACGTAGGCAGGCTCCAGGGGCAGCTGCACGAGCTGGGCACGGCTGCCCTGGGCACTCTTCTCCCGCCCCGGCCCGTCGTACCAGGAGCGGCACTCGGCATGGGCGCAGGGCCAGTGTGGGGCCGGGCCGGAGCGCAGGGACATGGACAGGACGGCAATCCTGTGGATGGCTCGGCGCAGCGTGGCGATCTTGGAGAGCCTTTTGCCACTGAGGTCGTGCTTGAGGGCCAGCCGCAGGGCGTTGAAGGCTTGGTTGTAGTCCAGGATGCGCTTGCGTTCCCGGACGTTGGCCGCCATCCTCCTCGCCTTGGAGCGCGCTGGCCTGCTCCTCCTCCTCCCCTTGGGCTCCTCGCCGTCGCTGGGGCACGATGAGGCCTCGCTGCCCTTGGGGACCCACAGCTCCCGCCCGAGCCCCGGGAAACGGGCCCCTCCCAGCTCTCCCTCTGAGCCGTCTGCGCTGGGCATGGCTTTGCCGAACGTCCCAGGAGCGGCGGGCACCGCAGCCGTCCTGCCTCCTGCAAGCTCAGGCAGACACTCCTGAAGTGCAGCCCCAGTCCTCTGCTAAAAACTCGCCTGCCGAGCTGACCTGCATCACGTGCCTCCCCTCCCGGGCCCTTTATGACCTGCCTCCAGGTATGTGGAGCCGCAGAGGGGCGCGGGCAGCATGCGAAAGCTTGTAGGGCACAGCCCTGCCGCACTTGTCCTGAGCTGCACCAGGGCGAAGAGCACGCCCACGTGCTGCCCTGGGACCCTCCTGTCCTCCGCTTCCTACCTCCCCTGAGCAGGGGCCTGGGAGCAGCAGGGCAGGGCAAGGCCTCCCCTGACACGTGCAGGTGCTACGCTGTGGGGCACGACTCGCCCATGTCACCCGGCCCAGCCTGGGCCTTCCCTCCTGTGGTCTCTGGAGCTGCTTGTCCTGCACTTTCTCTGCCCCATCACTCCCCCGCCGCAGCCAGGGTTCACTTCTGCTGGGGCGTAAGCCATGATACGGACCGTGGACAGATTTCCTGGGAAAGGGAGCTTTTGCAAGGCAGAGGAGAGAAGAGAGGAAAGGCCTGGTGAGGGGAAGTGACTGGGCCATGAGTGTGTCAGCTCCTGGGCCTGACACCG
This sequence comes from Caiman crocodilus, assembly GCA_030014935.1. Classification (NCBI taxonomy): domain Eukaryota; kingdom Metazoa; phylum Chordata; order Crocodylia; family Alligatoridae; genus Caiman; species Caiman crocodilus. The sequence continues at coordinate 16,338,016 of JAGPOW010002118.1, read as the reverse complement.
AGCCCTGGGTCCTGGGGGTGCCGGAGTATGCGTCTACCCCTGACGGGAGGTGGGAGCACATCCCTAGTGGGGTGTGGATTGGGATGGTGGGCAGCATCAGAGGGCCATGACCCATGGGCCTGCATGATAGTGAAGACAGATGGGTGAACACCGCCGGGCACCAGTGGAGGGGCCTGGCCTCGGGGGGAGAGATCGGTGGTGCAGGCAGCATCTGCCTCCTACTTTGCAAAGGGGCTGACTGGGCAGACGCTTCAGCCTCCTGTGAGCTAAGATCAAGTGTAGTACTGGCCTTTTATGGGCTAGGATTGAGTGCAGGGAGTACCTGAAGTCCCGGACTAAAGAGTCTGGGATGGAGGATGCTTGCCTGTAGCATCTGGGGGCATCCGAGCCCCAAGACCTCCAAGCTTGGGCCTGCATGTAGGATTCCTGCCAGTGGATTTGGGAGTATCCGAAGTCCCAGGGTGAGATATCTGGGATGGAGGATGCTCACTGGTTGTAGCTCCACGCACGGTGTTTAGAAAGATTGAGTTCTGCCTGCTCAATCGATATGATTAGCAACTGATTTGACTAATTTGACCTGGAACGTGAAATATTTTTGTGTGTGTGTGTGTGTGTGTGTGTGTGTGTGTGTGTGTGTGTGTGTAGATATATATATATAGATATATATGTAAGACACCCCCCACAGCCCCTGGAAGCAGAGGAATTTGGCTGGTGGCCGCAGGGCAGGAAGCAGGCCTGTGGCAGGGGGATGGGGCAGGTGATAAAAGCACTGAAGCGCTCCCTCCCCGGAGAGCAGGGGCAGGGCAGGCGCCTGGGGGCAGAGCTGTCTGGGCCAGGATTTATTCAGAGAAGACAGAGCTGCTGGGGAGGAGAGAGGCTCAAAGAGACCTATTGTTCCCACATCCTCCTACCTGTTGGGCCAGGCAGGGCACAGGGAAGGCCTGCTGCTGTGGATGTATCATGGGGTGCTGGCCAGGCCCCAGCCTCAGCACTGCGGGGCGCCGCGAGATGCCACGAATGACCGACCACAGCTGCAGTCCTAGCTGCAGGGACCTGGGGCTGGGCGCTCTGCATCGCCAAGCACCTGGCCTGCAGGGACCCCAGGTGCAAACCTGGTGCTCCTGCAGTTCAGCCTGCACCCGGGGCTTGGGCAATACCTCTTTTCAGGCTACATCTGCCCTCTTCCCTGCTCCCGCGCCTGGATGGTGGGAGCAGCACCCCTCTCCCCCGCCAGGAGACCAGCCCCATTACACCCCCAGGCCATGGCATTGCAGGGCGCTGGGGCAGGGACCTGCTGGGGCATCACTGCCTGGTCGCTGCTGGGCCACTCTGTGCCACCACCCTGTAGCACTGCTGGATGAGCAGAGAAGGAGCCTGGGGGCGATGTCCATGCTCCTTCCCCCTTCCCCTTAGAAACCAGGACCCGGCTCAGTTTGGGAGCGCTGTCCTGGTCGGCGGGGCCCCGGCAGGCTTGTTGCCCGCTCTGTGTGATCAGTGCAGGTCAGATAACCCTCCAGGTGCCTGGCCTGCCATCACCTTGACAGTCCCTTGCCCTCGCCAGTAGTTTAGTTGGCGTCCGGCCGCGGGACCCTGTCAGGCGCAGGGCAGCGGTGTGACAAACAGCCTCGGCCCCCGCCCGACAAAGCCCAGGGCCGCTGGCCGAGTGCAGCCCCTGCATCAGCGCAGCTCTGGCACAGCTCGAGCAATTAGCATGGGGCTATTTGTCTATTGCCCTTCTCCCCTCCTGGCCCTTTGAAGCCGCAGTTAATGCCGGGGCCTGCGCTGGAGAAGCCCTATAAATCAGGGGCTGGGGCCTCGGGCGGGGAGGGGGCCAGGGCAGCGGGACTTCAAAGGGAGGCACATGCTGCAAGTCCGTACAAGTGCCCACCTGGGCCCGCCCATCCCGGCCCTTCCCCCGGCGCAGACCGGGGTCTCTTCCTGCCCAGCGGCCGGAGCCACGCCGGCCCAGGTGAACCGCCTGCCCTGGTCAGTGGGGAGCGCCAGACTCCCGGTGCCAGGCCCGTTTCTGGGGAGGCAGAGGTGGCCCTGCAGGGTGTAGCGGACAAGGAAGGTGGTGGGCAGGCCGTGCTGTGCTCCCGCGAGCTTTTCACCCCCTGCCTCTCTCAGGAGCCAGGACGCTGGGCTTCTATCCCCAGCTCCCGCAGCTTCATTGCGTGGCACGGTGCAAAGCACGTCCTTGTTCAGCGCCTCAATTTCCCCACCTGTGTCACTGGGTCACAATGCTCCCCTGTCCCTGCAGGGATTCGAGGCGTCTCCCAGGCCCCGTCTGGCCCAGAAGGCGCCGAGCAGTTCCCGGTGCAGGGGCAGCCACTGCTCCGCTCCCTCCCGCAGACCCCTCTCCCCAGGGCTGCCGGGAGTCTCCTGGCCGCTGAGCAAGCAGCTCTGAGCGGAGGTGGGTCCCCTGCGGCTGCCTGCCCTGGACCTGGCACGCAGGGCGCACGGGCCGTCTGTGCCCACCCCGGTATGGCCCCCTGGGCGCGTCGTGGCCAACACCCCATCTCCGAGGCAGGAAACTCCTGGGGAAAACCCCCTGCCATGCGTACCAGAGACATGGGCCCAGGGCTACCCGAGCCCCACGCCCTGCTGTCGCTTCCTGCAGAGCGAGACCTGGGCGCTGACGGTCCTGTGGCCTGATCCGTCAAGGGCACGTCTTATGTGCTTGCCTCTGTCCCGCGCAGCCCCACGCGCTGGCTCGGACGTGAGCGGCCGCTTCTTCCTGCCCGCGCTGGGGCACCGGCCTGGCCCACGGGAAGTCCCGGCCGTAAATCAGGGCCTGCGGATGGTCCCCGCTGCCTGTAATTAGGGCGCTGGCGGCTTCCTCCCCGCATGCCCCCGCCGCCGGGGGCTGCTCTGATTTATCGGCCTCCCGGAGAGATTTACGAGCTGAGGCAGGGGCCAGGAACACGGCGGGGCCCGATGCAGGACAGGGCTGCAATTATCCGCCATGGCCCGCCCTGCCGGAGGTGCTGCGAGGCGGCTCCCGCCTGCTTCCCGCCCTCCGCGCCTGGAGCCCAGAGGCTGCTCGGTGCAGCCCCCATGGGCTGGGCACTGCCAGGGGCTCCTGCAGCCCCTCGGCCCGCCTTGGCCTTCTCCTGCCCTCCAGGCTGCACCCCACCTCAGGCAGGGCACAGCTCAGCCTGGACAGCGCCCACCCTTGGTGCTGCCAGTCACCCGCCGCACCGCCCAGGGCTGCTGGGACCTCCTCTGTGCCCCATGGTGCAGGGGCTGCTGCTCCCAGGCTTTCCTCCCTCTTGCCCTGGGGGGATTGGCTGCACTGGGTCGGCGGAGAGATGCCCCCCAGCAGACTGAGGTGCCCGCCCGAGCCCTGGGGATGTGCCCTGCTGCATTGCCAGCTGTGTGCATTGTGATGGCTGCATGAGGGCCATCTGCCTGCCAACCAGGCATCGGTGCGGCCCAGTGCCCATGGGGTGAGAGGGGAGAGAGCTTGTGAGCAGCAGCCCCTTCCCCACGGGGCATAGAGAGCCCAGCACGGGGTCTCCGTTCTGCGCTCCCGGTAAGCAGCCGTCCAGCTCAGGACCTCACCGCAGAAGCCGTCAGCCCCGGAGACAGGGAACCCGGCTGCCCAGGGCACCAGAGCAGTGTGGCTGCTGGCAAGGGGCATGTGGCAAGCACCCGGCTGGCTGGGCCCAGGGGGCTCTGCCATGCAGGCTCCTTGGGGCTAGTGTGAGCCCAGCTCAGAGGCTGACTTCTTGCCATTAATTATTGCTTTATTTGTGCCAGCCACTGCTTAGTCCCCTGGGCATCCTTGCTGCACGCCCCCATCCCTTGACTCCCACTCTGCTACTGGGGGACCGGGCTGGGGGTGGCAGGCCGGGAGCCAGCAGGATCCAAAATCCTGCGCCATCAGCATCGGGACGGGATCCAGGAAACCACTTAGGCTCATGACTCGTGCGCTCCTCGAGCTCGGAAAACTGCTTGGAAGTGCTTCTGGCTTATCAAACGCGTCAGGGCAGCCCTGGAAGGAGGCCAGCCCTGTGCAGTGGGGCCGGGCCGGCGGGAGGGGCTATCTTCCACGGAGCCCTTTCTTCCCGTGTCCCGGGGCATGGCGGAGAGAGGGACCCCAAGGGGCTGCTGCAGCAAGAAAGAATCGTTTCCCAAATGAGGGTTTCAATTAGATGGCGCGTTAACACGGGATCGCCTGTGACCACGAGGGGTGACGGTGTGTGGCTCAGGGTTCAGAAGGACGCTGGCACTGGGCGCGACGTGCGGAGGGGGCAGCCGCCGCGATGGGGGATCCCCCTGGCAGTGCCTCCTGCTCCAGGCTGCAGGTAACGGGGGAAAGCCCCCATGCACGGGGGCCGGGCAACCGTGCAGGGCGTGGAGTACGTGTCCTGAGCTCTGCCCCCCGAGGAGGGGGTGGGCAGCTGTCCGGAGCAATGGGGACCGGCGCGGACGCTGCAGGCGCTGCGGGTGGACTCCTCGAATCCGTCACGGGAGCTCTGTGTGGGGAAACGCCAGAGCAGAGACAAGCAAGGTGTGTCGACAGCGAGGAGCCCTGCCGGCTTCAGGCACTGGGGCTGTGAGGGCTGGTGGGGCTCCGGCACGGCCTCGACTTTCCCCCGTGCTTCAGGGTCCCGTGGCAGCGAGATGAGGCCGAAGCAGGGCTCCGAGGAGCCAGTGCCTCATCCCTGGGCCAGCACCAGCCTCCGTGCTGGGAGTCCTGAGTCCGACCGCAACACGGAGGGAGGTGGGGATGGTGGGGATTTACAGATGCCAAGTGGTGCACGGTCCCTGGGACCTTTGCTGCACCATCATGCCAGCTGGGTCTAATATGGGGGCATCTGGGAGGACAAGCAGGGTGGGAGCAAGATGGGTCAAGACAAGCACCCCCTTCGTGGCAGTGCAGGGACAGGACCAGGCCTGGCGCGGGCCAGGGACCAGCAGGACTAGCCGTGTGTGTAGCATCATCCCTCCGGACGGGGAGAGCCGGGCAGGAGACGCAGGATCCACCGAGGCGCGTGCAGATGTGAGGCACGTGGCTTCCCATGGTCAGCCCCGTGGCTTTTTACTGCCGAAAACACCTGCTTCTCTCTCTGCTTTGCCCCTTCTGCCGGGCCTTTCGAAAGGCTGCTGTATGTGCCCCAAGAAAGGCTATGGAGAGGAAGACCCCCCGCTTCAGGGCTCCATCGGATCTGGTGGATGAGCCCGGCCCTTTCATGGAGCCCAGAGCTGGGGCCTGGGCCAAGAGCGAGGGCAGCGAGGACTCCTGGCGAGGCCTGGCATCCAGCGGGTGCATGCTAGGAGAGGCTAGGTGGGGGCTGTGATGGGGTTGGGGAGGAATCCAGAGGGAGTCATCAGAGCAATCCCCAGCTGCGGGGCGTGCTAGGGAGAGGCCTCCTCCGCGGGCGCAGCTGCCACTGTCCACATGCACGGGGAGCCTGTGGTTAGGGTGCTCACCACCGGCAGGGAAGGAATCCGCGGGCGTAGGCAAGGCCCCATGAGAGGGAGGCCCCAAAATGCCTTTGAGAACTAGGCCCTGCTTGGAGCAGGCGTCACCTCCGGGCCCTGGGGGCTCAGGAGCTGGTGTGTGCCGTACCCAGGCGGCTTTGCAACCGGCTTGCAGAGCCCTCACCCCCTGGCACTACACCCTGCGGGCTGTTTGAATTGCCTTGGTGCCCGGGGCACAGCCATGCGAGCTGCCTTGGTAACGCAGCACCGGGCAGTCTGTCCAAGCTGGACCAGGCATCGCTCTGCCGGCGTGGCACCGACTGTGCGGGCGAGCTTAGCCCACCCCGGGGGGAGGACAGAGCTCCAGCTGCCTGGTTGTTAGCACAGGGGCTGTTTAGCTCCACGGTTTTGGGACTCCCCTTGCCCAGCCTCGTCTGCCCGCAGCTGCAGTGGGTCGTTAGGACAGTAAGTGAAGCAGCAGCAGCAGAGCAGATTTGTTGGTGCCAGCCCCGAGCTGGCAGAGGCCCCCTCCGCCTGGAAGGCTGTGGGTTAGTGGGCATGGGGCCGGGCTGGCTCTCGTCTCCGAAGCAGTTGCTTGACCCTGGCAGGAGGCGGTGGAGCGTTTTCCATGTGCCAGCCTGGGTGGTCCACACCTTCAGCAGCAAGGTGGTCATCTTCCATTTTAGAGGCAAAGTTGCTAGTGACAAAAGAAAGATGATGGAACCTGTTCTAGGTGGTGGAGCGAGCTGGAGGCTCTTGCTCTCGGTAAGGCAGGGGCGCGGGGCCTGCTGGGGACGTCCTCCAGCCCAAGGCCACAGCGGCAGGCATGGCGCATGGAAGGAAGGGAGGTCAGAGGCAGAACATGTGCTGGGGGGAGCCTGGGGCTGGTGACACTTCTTGCCCTGCCACAGACTTTCTGTGTGACCATGGCCAAGTCCTCTCGTCTCCCTGGGCCGCTGCTCGCAAAAGGGGGATAATCACAACACAAGGAGCCGTGGCCACAGGCCCAGCCCCATGCGTTCAGTGCCACCGCTCCCTGGGGGTTCAGCGCTGACCCCCTCTCCAGTGCCAGGTGGGCAGGGGCATGGCCGAGGGCTCCCGCGGCCTCCCCTCTGCTGTGCCCTGCAGGGACCTGCACCGGGGCCTGGGTTCGTCCCCTGCATGCAGGTGGAGACCCAAGGCTGGGGCAGGCGGGGTGTGTCCGGAGCAGGCGGCTGGGCAGGGCAGGGCAGGGTGTCGGGCGGGCCGGGCGCTGGAGCTGGGCGCGGGGCGGCGGCGGCGGCGGGCAGGGCACTGGGGCTTGGGGCAGGGGAGG
>JAGPOW010002118.1:16245909-16331171 GCA_030014935.1 Caiman crocodilus | reverse complement strand
GCGGCGGCGGCGGCGGCGCGGCGCGATGTGGGAGGCGGCGGAGCTGGCGCGGCAGTGGCGGGCAGCCTTCCCCGGGGAGCCGGCGCCGCGCCTGCAGCTGCGGCCGGGGCGGCAGGCGGAGCGGGAGCTGCAGCGGTGCCGGGCCGAGCTGCGGCGGCTGCAGCGGGCGCTGGCCCAGGAGCGCTTCAAGGTGCGCTACCTGGAGGCGGTGCTGGGCCTCGGGCCCCGGCCCGGCCCGCCCCGGCGCCGCGGCTCCCGCGCAGGTGGGCTCCCCTCCCCTCCCCTCCCCTCCTCCCTCCCCCGTGCCGCCCCCTTCTCCCCGGGCAAAGCGCCCGACCCCCCGGGGCGGTGCGCCTGGCTCCCCCGGCCCCGGCCCCGGCCCCGGCCCCGGCCCCGGCCCCGGCCCCGCAGGTAACGGGCGCGGCGGTGGCGGCCCCACGCGGGGCGGCTGCGCCCCGGAGATGCCCGGCCAGAGGTCTCTGCTCTGAGCCGGCGCATCCTGGCATCGCTGGGTTTGGGACGCTTGGCGCACCAGGCCTCTCTCGGGCATGGGCATGGGCATGGGCACGGGCCGGTCCCGCCACGCGTTTCTAAAGCTGGTGGCTGCCCGCAGCTCGGGGCCCCCGGTTGAACTGAACGGATTTGCTCTCGTTGGGCTCTCGTACCGCGCCGCGCGGCTGCTGGTCCTCGCATCCTGATCCGACTTCTCCCCTTCAGCTGTTTGGAGGCTGCGGCTCTATGCCTGTTTCTAGGGTCCGAGCTGTCTGATTAGCGGCATCGACTCCCAAATCCCCAGGCAAGTCAAGGGCATCCGAGGACTGTCAGGGACCCTCTCCCCTGCCCGGCTGCAGGTTTGCTGTCCCGGGGCCCGGCCAGCCTCTTCTCAAACCTCTGGTGAAGGAACTTGCAGTGTCCTTTGAATCCACAGCCCGCAGCTTCGGGTGCCTCATGTCTCCATGTCCCCATCTCCGCCAGCCTCAGCTCTGCGAGCGCCCGTCTCCCCGGCTGGACAGGCTTCATGGAGGGACGGGGAGGGCCCCGGGCAGCTTCATCCTCAGGCACCATGCTGACTTTGCTTCCTGCATGCTGACGGTTTGGAGGGCGGATTGGGGGTTGCCTGGGTCTGCACGCACCCGGTTCACACGGGCACTCTGGGTTTTGTCAGGGGGACTGCCGAAGTGGCGGAAGGGTATGGAGACCCTGCCGGAGGCCACTCCAGGACCGGGGGGCGTAAAAGCGTGCTTGCTGGGGGTACCGTACTCAGGGTGGTTGTAGCAGGGCCCACGTGCCCTGCGCCCTCCCTTCTCGAGTGAGCCAAACTCATGTGCGGACACCTCCTCTGCTCTGCCCACGCACTAAGGCTCCCCTCTCGCTTCCTGGCCTGGGCCCGTCTGATCTGTGCAAACCCAGCTGAGCAGCGGGGGGATTGCCGCCGTCTGCTGCCCCCGTGCCCACAGCCTGCAGTTTCCTCCGTGCGTGGTGCTCGTGCAGCTGCCTGGGGGCACAGGCGAGGACTCTTGACTCTTCCCACCCTTGTGCAGCCTCTGCTCTTCGCCGGCGGGGTGTTGACTGCGGTGCCTACAAATGCGGAGGGCCTGACATTTAAAAGCAGAAACTCTGGCTTCTGGGCGTGTGGCTGCTCTTGGATCCCTTTTTCACTTACCCGTGCGGAGCTTCCCAGGGGCCCGCCAGAGCGCTCGGCTCCCTTCCCAGTTTCCCGTGTGCAGCGAGCTCTCCCGGCACTGCTGCTGCCGGCCTCGGTGGCCGGCGACCCTGTTGGGGTGACCTGTCCCTTGGTTAATGCCAGTCGGTCCCTCCTTACGGTAACGTGACAGCCCGGGCTCCGCGCTGCTTGGCAGGGATCTCGGCGGGTGCGAGCGCGGTAAATCCCCGGCCATCCTGCTGATGTGCGTCTGCGGTCCTGCCACCCCGTGCCGCCTGGCTGGGCCGCGAGCCGGCCGCAGGGGAAGTGACAGGCAGCAGCTGGAGGAAGGTAGTAGTGGTTGTCTTTGAGTGCGCTTGGTCATGTGCAGAGATCGGCGAGGAAATCCCCTGAGCGTCCTTGGGCTCGCGGCAGCTACTGCTCCGAGCTGTGAAATCCCAGTGTCAGCGAGCAGGTGGCTGAAGCTTCCTAGGCTGAGCCGCTGCCTCGTGTGCGTCGCTTCCCCAGCAGGTGTTTGGTGCCTGCACGAGGCATGCGCTCTGCTGAGGTCTCTGCCCTGGAAAGACCCCGTCCCGGGGACAGCCTGGAGCAGGCTCCAGCACCTGAGCTCAGAGCGGGCAGGGATGGCTGCTGGGCTGTGTGTGGATTTGCCCCTTTGGGAGGCTCCGTGTGCCCTTTGGGGCCTAGTTTTGGGTTTGGTTTTGAGCGCAGACTTGTTAGCATTTCTTCTCTCTAGCCCGTGGCCGATACGTGAGCGGCTGGGGCATGCTTTGAATGATCCAGGCTGGGCTGGGTCTGGCGTGTCTGGTTACACCCGCGTCCTGCAGCTGCTGTTTGAAAGTCACCGCCCCGTCGAGCTGGAATTACAGCTTCTGTAATGGAGCCGTGCTGCCCGCACCGCGTGGCCCCGCGAGCCAGGCCGCTCCACCGCACGGGGCTCTGAGCGCCGTGACCGTCGACCGGCGCCCTGCTGCCCGCAGCGAGGCCTGGGGTGTTACCCTGCCGGGCCTGGGAGCACGCGGGCCTCCTGCCTGGGTGCTGCGAGGCCTGTGCCAGGGTAATGGGCACGTTGTGGGCCTCGGGTGCCTCCAGCCCTCCCTCCTTCGCTGCGGTTGCAGTGCCTGGGGCGGGACGGGGCTGGGCCGCATGTGGGCTCTGAGCCGCCGTTCGCTACCTCCACCCGACAGGCGGCCTAGGGCACTTCCGGGTGCAGATGCCCCAAGCAGTTGGGTTTTGCCCTTCATCACAGATGTCGCCGCTAGGCTGGATGCGGGAGAATGCATCCTTTGCCGGGTTTCATCCTGCTGCCCCGAATTACACCTTGCAGCCCACCTGCTTCTGGTCCCCGCAGAGCCCCCGTGGCCCCGGGCAAAGGAGCACGAGGAAGAGGGAGCAGTGCCGTCCCTCCGCGGACAGGCTTCTCCTCCTGCCCGGGGTGCCTCCGCGCTGCACTGAAGGGTGGGCAGGGTCGGCCTCAGAGAGGCTGGGGCAGTTGAGACCCAGCCCTCGCACGCAAGCTCTGCCACTGACCAGCCGTGGGGCCTTGGGCAAGTCATTTTACCCACTGTGCCTCAGTGTCCCCAACTCCAAAGCCAGGGCGGTCCTTTACAGCGGTTTTGAGCAGCGGCAGAGCGCTCTGAGATGTGCGGGTGCAGAAGGGGCCAGAGAGAAGACATGGGGTTTCTGGGCCTCAGTGGTTTTCACCCTCTCTTTGGGGGAAATAGCTGCCTGGTTCTGAGCAGTTCCCCGGCCAATACTGACGTCAGGATTTTGCAGTGTTTAATCATAACCCCTGGATTACTCACAGCCGTTCTACCTACGACACCCCGTGACTATGGAGCCCGCCACGGACCTGCCCTGAAAGAGCAGAGTTCAGGGAGCTGCTGGCATACTCCGAGCCAGCCGGGTACTTCCCCGAAGAGGGGGTAAAAACCACAGAGAGTGAGGAAGACCCTGTCCTCGCTGCCCCCCCGGCACCCACCCACCTCAGAGCACTTTGCCAACCTCGAGACGGCAGCCGCGTGAACGGAGCAGGCTTTCTCTGCCCACCCCCGGGGGAGAGGAGCTGGCAGGAAAAGGTCGCGATTGCAGCTTTCACCCCGCTCACCGCCGCCCGCGTAGGAGGGGGCGAGGCTGGCACGCGGGAAAGCCGGGGCAGGAGGGTCTCGGGCGGGTGAGAGGAGTCTCCTCGTGCCCCAGGCGGTGCGAAGATGAGAGCTGCTGGGAGGCAGGTCTCCGGAGGACGTTGCCAGCAAAGGAAATGCGTGGCTGGTGGGAACAGCTCTGTTCCCTTTCTTGGGGGAGCCGGTGTCTTGCTGGCTGCTCCCAGCAAGAGCTGACCCCGCGCCAGGCACTCTGGGCCGGTGAGTGCCACCTTGGCGCGCGGCGCTGTCGCCTCCTCTCCTGCACAGGGAGAAGCTGCCCGGCTCTGGAGGGGTGGCGGCGTGTACCCAGCCCCCCAGAGGAGGGTGCCGAAACGCATGAGCCCCTTGGGCACAGCCGCTCTGGGGCTCCAGGACGGAGGGGGTCTCCCGAGTCACCGAGCCCAGCCAGCTAGGTCAGATAGCGGCAGTGGTCTGCTCTGCCCGTCTGCCAGTGCCCCCCCGCTCGCTGCCCGCTGGGTGGCGGGCGTTGGTCTCGGGCTGTTTGTTACCAGGAGAATGAGGCCGTGCCTTTGCTGTTGGAGTCTGCAAATATTAGTCTTGGCCCGCTCTGCGGTGCTGGGCTTGGCGCGGGCCGGGTCCCTCTGACGCTCCCACACTCGCTGCCCCGACACGTCGGCGGTGGGCATCAGGTGACTGCTCGGGTCCCTTGCGCCTGCGTCGTGGGGGTGCGAGCGCCGTGGCCGCAAAGCCAGTCCGGCCAGCGTGCTTCGCCCATACTGCGGGTTTCCTGCTCCATGCGGCGTGTCCCTGGGTGGCCTGTCCCCTCCCCTCCCCTCCCTTCCCCTCGCCTCGCCTGCTGCTCTCCCATGCCTTGCGCAGCGTACCCTGCTTGCAGAACCGGCTGCTCCGAGAAGACAGCCAAGGCCCCGGCCCATGGTGTGGCTGGCCCGAGGGGCTGGCAGCTCCAGGAAGGGTAGGAGGAACGAAGATGCCTGCCGCAAAGCCCTGGCTCCGGGACGTGTTGCAGCCCCTGTTTGGGTGCTTCTCAGTCTAATTCCTGGCCGGCTTCGCTGGCCACGAGGGCAAGGCCCGGTGTGATGCCGTGGATCCAGTGGGGTGGGCACTCTTTTTGGGTGCCCAGACGTCCTCCGGCCCAGGGACTCTCATCTCTGTTGTCCTGACCGGGATTGCTTCCCCGTGGTCTGGGGGAGGTGGCTGCAGGCCCTGGGTGTGAACGGCCCGCGGCGGTGCCGTCGGGTCCCCCCAGGCTGGGTGTGTGCCAGCGTCCCGGAGAGAAGGCATGCGCCTTGGGCCGCGTGCGGGGTGCGTGGCTTTGACTCAAGGCAGAAGAAGCATTTGAATCTCTGCCACATTTCCTGTAAGAAAGCGCTAAAAATAGGCCTGCCTGGTATGGCCCTAATCTCTAGATCAGTGTTTGCTAACCAGAGTCATTTGCATATGCAGATTAGGCCGCAGCGATGGCTCCCGGTGCTCTTCGCTTTCAACCTCACTGCAGAAGCTGGGCAGCGCCTGAATCGAGGAGCAGCCCCCCGTGGCACGGCGGGGTGTGATGTGTTGGGGGCACCTGCTGCCACGTGCTCCCTCCCCAGGCATCTGGGTGGGCTGTATGAGCGCGGGTCCCCGTGCTGTCCCCTAGCCCCCCGTGTTCACCCTCCGCGCAGGCCACTTAAATTGGGGGCTTCTCACCCAGGACACCAGCCCCACGCCTGAAGAGAGGCGGCTGCACTTGTGCCGCAGGGCGAGGGCCGTGCCCTCGAGTGGATGCAGCTTCGCGGCCCGCGCGCTGGGCGTGCGGAGGTGACCCCTGGGCTGCCGGGCACGTCTCAGGCATTGCCCGTGGGCAGGCCAGAGCCACGGGAGCGCTCGTGCAGCTCCAGCACTTACCTGGCAGGGGAGATACCAGGAGGTGGTTTTGGGTCCGGGTGGTTGTACTGACCCGGCAGGGGAGAGGCTGTTCTCCTCGGCCTGGAGGGCAGGCAGAGTCCAGCAATGCCTCCGAACGTGGGGGTCTCGGCGACGTGATTCATGGCGATGGGGAATGCTCCCGGGTGTTCCTTGTGGCCTGGGCTCCGCAGTGATGCTGTCCTGCGTTAGAGGCTGTCTCCGTCTCCGGCTCGTTCGCGCTTTGCTTTCCCTGCATGTGCCCCACGCCGCCCTTAGACGCCGGGATGAGCGTGCGATCTCTGCCGCACGCGCCTGGAGATCCCGGGGCAGCAGGGAGCGCAGGGTGCTGGGAGACGGGCAGGACCCGGTTCCCCTGGGGTGCGTTACCTGTTTGTGTTTCTAATTGGGCTTCTCCCCAGGCATGACTGCATCACACTTTCCCCGGTTCCAGGAAGGCCAGCTCTCACGAGCGTCATGCCGGTGCGTCCCACTGGGTCCCCTGCCATGGGTAATGCCCACAGAAATTGGCTGCTCTTGGCTTGAGTCACAGGCAGGGCCCGAGCGGCGAAACCCTGGCAATGGGTCACAGTGCCAGGCTCGGCGTGCCCGCGGCCGCTCCACTTCCACGAGAGCAAACAGCAGTCGGTGCGCCGGGCAGAGGTCTGGTTTGCTCTGGAGGGGCAGGTACCCTTGCAGCCTGGGGGTCAGCAGCATCCTCCTCGCACAGGCTGGGGCTCTTGATGGGCCTTTGGGACTTGTGCAGCAGGTCTTCCCTTGCGGGTGGAAGGGCGCCGGGGCAGGCGGCTGCTCCCTGCACTTGTCCTGCCCTGTGCCCGGGGGTGGCGGGGGGCAGGCGTAACGCAGGGGCCTCCTATCTTCTCTGCCAGCCAGGGCAGAGAGCAACCTGAAGCCTGGGCCAGTCCCAGCCCAGCTCTCCCAGCCCTGGGCGGCTTGGGGCACGTGGGGTGAGCCATGGGGGCGCGTCAGCAGGCTCTCCAGCCCCGTCCCCCTTCCAGCCCTGGGCTCAGGGGCATGGGCGAGCAGGGGGAGCCATGCAGCAGGCGATGGGCAGCTGAAGGCGAGAGACTTGCACAATAGACCCAGAAATAGAAACGTGTGGGTTGGCTAGCCGCAGCTAAATGGCACAGAGGGAGGAGAGGGGCATCCTGGCAGATAGGCAGGGCCCATGCCACGCGGCACTGGGGCTTGAGGCGGTGGCACCCGGAGCGTGTCTGAGCGGCCGAGAGCCAGCACCCCTCCGTGGCTGGTCGGGGGTGGCAGACGCAGCAAGCAGGGTCCTTGGGGTCTCTTTGCTGGTGTCCCCCCTTCTCTGCTAGGGCCTCACCGGGCCTTTTCGCAGCGGGGGTGAAAGTGCCCCTGAAACCAACCTGCCCTGCGGGCGCCGGGATGCCCAGCGTGGGCGCCCAGAGTGCTCCGAGCGTCACCCTGCACGGGAGGCGCTGCAGCGGGCTGGTGCCACATGCAGCGAGCGAGGCCCCGAGAGGCTGCACGGCCAGGTCACGCGTGCTCCGGGCATGTGTAGCAGCGTGTCTGGAGCTTGGTGGGGGTTGCCTGCGGGTGGGCACCCCCTGCTCTCACTTCGCTGCCGGCTGGACGGGTGCTGGCTGGCACGTGCGGCCGACACGGGCCCCTTTGAGCTCTTGTCTGTGCAGCACGTGCGTGCGGGAGAAGTGGACGGCGGTGGCATGCATGTGTTTCCTGTGGGCTGGTGAGCGTCTGGCAGACTCTGGACGCCCAGGGCCGGGCTTGAGCCCACGGCCAAAAAGTAGGAAGTGGCTTTGCCCCTTAGAGGACTGCCCAGGGCTGCCTTGTGTCTCGTTTCTGCTGCCCTGATTTGCGCTCCTGGCTCAGGCTTTCCCCCCGTCCTTCCCCAGGCGCTTGAGCTCTGCCCCCCGCCCGGCCTGCCTGCGTCTGTCCCCTTGCAGGGTGCCAGTGTCGCCCCAGGTCCGGCGGCCTGTGCCGCGGGAGCAGCTCTGCAGCAGGGCTGTCTGCTGGGGGAGGAAACGGAGACGCGTGACCTTGGCCTTCAACTTCCTGCCCTTGAGGGCACCCCCGGTTAGGCCGCGCGTGCGGGGGGAGGCTTCTTCAGCGGACGAGGGAAGAAATGCGAACGAAAACCGGCGTCTCCGAGGTGGCTGTCTACCCGGGTTTCGGCCCGCTGCTGATCAGCTGGGGCACCCATCGTAGCAGTGCCCCATGCCCCTGCGCTTGGTAACCTGTGGCCAGCAGCGAGGAGGCACTCCCCGCCGGGGAGGATGGTGGGGGCGTGAGGAGAGGCTCCCCGCGAGCTGCCGTGCGCCGCTGCTGTACGCTCCGCGCAGCCCGCCGGCTTCCTGCCGCAAGCGGGGGTGGCGTGCCTGCCGCCGAGCCCGGCGGGGATGGACGGAGCATGTGCCGAGGGGTGCTGGGTGCAGCCGCCGGCACTGCAGCGGTGGGGGAGCGCCCCGGTGGCGCGGGGTACACGCGCACCCCCGTCAGCGGCTCCGCGTCGCGGGCAGCCCCCGGTGCCTTGCTCCTCCAGCCCCAGGGGCGCCGGGGCCGAGCCCTGCCGTGCCACGGAGCTCTTCCGGTGCAGTTTCCCCCGCTGAGAGGTGACAGAGGGGCAGACACGTGGCCTGGGGTCAGCTTCCACGGGGGGCCGGAGTGAGCACCCAGGCCCCCGCGGCCGGCGGCAGAGACCACCAGCCCGTGCTAGCAGAGGGTGACGGGGCAGGGCCATGGAGCCCCTCCAGCAGCAAGCCGCCCGCAGCGGTGGCGATGGCCGCGGGCTGTGAGCGCCTGGCCAGAGGGAAGCGGGTTGCAGGCAGGCCCGATGCGGGCAGCAAGGTGCCTCCGTGTCCCCAGGGCTGGCCCCTACTCTGTGCAGGGCCACGAGGTGGCACCCCGCAGCCCCTTGCCCCGCTTGGGGGTCCCCGACCCCTGGGAACCAGAGCGGGCGTCCTATGCCATGGGGGGGCCGCGACCTGCCACAGCCGGTGGGGGAGGAGGCGGGGGCGATGCCTGCGTTTGCACGGCCTCAGGCCACGAGGACGCGGGCTCAGGGCCCCGGCGTCGCCCGCACCGGGGTGCTGGGGCAGGTGGAGGATGCCCTGAGCCAGGACAGGCTGCGCCTCAGTGGGTGAGAGCCCCACGGGCGCGGGGCGCATGGCACCCTCCTCCCCACGGGTGTCCCCGGGCTGAGCCCCTCTGGCGGGGCGGGCAGGCCGTGCCCGGGTCCAGGTCGCCTGGGGATGCAGCCACGTCTGGGGTGGAGCCGGGCGACCCGGGCAGCATCTCCCGGAGCATCCCTGGCCCTTGCCCATCCCTCCATCCCGCCCGCCCGCCGCTCCGCCCCCGCCGCCTTTGTTGTGCGGCAGCCCGAGCGGAGCCGGAGCCGGAGCATGGAGCCGCTGAGCCACCGCGGCCTGCCTCGCCTCTCCTGGATCGACACCCTCTACAGCAGTATGTGGGGCCGGGCCGGGCCGGAGCCCCCGGGCCAGGGGAGGGGGACGGGGTGCGCCCGCCCCGCGGTGCCAGGGCCGGGAGGGAGGTGGGCAGCGCGGAGCAGGTGCCCGCTGGGTGCGGGGGGTCCTCACCTGCCCCCGGTGCTGCTGCCCTGCTCCGTCCCCACACCGCTGCCTGGCTCGGGGGCGGCTGGTTACGTAACGGGCAGGAAGGGGACTCCTCGGTGCCCCCAGCCCGGGCACCGGGCCCCTTCCTCCGGCAGGGCCAGCTCAGGGGATGCCCCACGGCTTGCCCCGCGTGTGCCACAGGTGAACTCGGCGCTGGCCCCGATTTCCCCCCACTCTCCGTCCCCTGGCCCACGGCGCCGCGTAGCTCTGGGCTCCAGCGCCTTAGCAAGGCGGGGGGCTCCCCTTAGGCTGAGCATGTCCCCTCATCTACCCCTTCCCCCCTGGCTGGGGGGCATGGGATGCAGGCGGGCTCTGGCCTGGCCAGCTGGGGCTTTCCCCCAGCCTGGCCCTGCTCCGGGGACCGGCCAGCACGGCCCTCTGCGGCAGCACAGGGCTCCTGGGTCCATCCCTGCCCGCTCGCCCTGCAGCTCCAGGCACGTCCCTCTCCCCTGCGTCTTGGCCCCGGCCCTGGGGGTGGCTGCGGGGCTGGGTGGGCGGCACTGCTGGCTACCATCTCTCTGCCCTCCTTGCCAGGGTTTCTGCCCTCCCAGGAGGTCCTGAGCAGGACGCAGGGTGGCGAGCCAAGGCGGGTGCGGAGGGAGGAGGGCTGCTGTCTAGAGGGCACGTGTAAGGGGCCAGGTGCCCGGCACGGGGCTCTGGGGAAGGGGCCGCGCACTGTGCCTGTCAACCCCGCGGACTCGAAATGCTCCCCGCCACGGTGCATGGCAGAGCAGCGCAACCCTGGTGCTGCCACACTGACGCGCACGTGTGAGCAAGGCACTGGGTGAATGGTGAAGCAGGGCAGGCCTAGGCAGAGCAAGGGCCGGGCATGGGGCAGCCCAGGGTGTGGGGGTGAGCGGCAGAGCTGCGCGTGGAGCAGGGACCCGGTGTGGTGTGTCAGGCGGACGTTGGAGCAGGGGTGCATTGCGCGGGGTGAGTGCTGGCAACGGCCACTGTGCGCCCTTGATGATGCCAGCCCCCAAAGTGCGGCGAGGCGGCGGGCGAAGGATGCTGGGCACCAGGCTGGGGCTCGAGGGCCTGACTTGCAGCAGGCCGAGCCACGGGGCAGCTCCGGGGAGTGGGGCAGGAGTTGCAGAGGCCGCTTCCAAAAACATAGGGCACGGGGTCTGGCCTGAGGCCACGCCGTGAGCCTGTGGCAGTGCCCGGAGCCCAAGTGGGTGCTGTGGCTTGTCCCAGCCCAGAGCTGGGCTCCGACTCCCCGTGTCCTGATGCAGTCCTGGGGCTGCGTGCGGAGCCGCGGGGAGCCCGGCGGAGTGCCTGAGCAGCCTGGGCTGGGAAGAGCCGTAGGGCCTGGCTCTTATAATGACCGTGGAGGTGGCAGGCGGGTCCCCGTGGCACCAGCTGAGCCGTGCCGTGCTGTCCTGGTGGGTCAGGGCGCCTGGTCTGCAGCCTGGCAGTGGGGTGCTGGGGAAGCGGCACAGCCTGGAGCTTGTCTCAGGGTTTGGGGCCTGCCCTGGGCACCAGGGTGGTGGCGTGTGAGGACGGGCAGCGGGCAGCGTTGCCCACCGCGCTGGCCAGGCTCGTGCTCCGGGCTGGGGCTGTGGTACCCTCTCCCGTGTCCGGTGCCACCCGCAGAGACAGGGTAACACGGGACAGGCCAGCCCAGCCCTCCTGGCATGCAAGCACCAGTCTCTAGAGGCTGGACCAGAGCATGGCGGGGCCGCCGCGTCACAGCGAGGGGCCGGGCCAGCGAAGCACCCTGCGATGCCACGTCCGCGGGGGGCTCAGGGTCTCCGGCGCCCCCTTCCCCGCTCCAGCAGAGCCGGGTCTGCCGGGATCCCGGCGCAGCTTCCAAGCCCGTGAACCCGCTGGCTCGTTTGGCAGCTGGCGCTGGTGCCCGGCCAGGCTCTCGTGCCTGGGGAGGGGGCCTCTCGGGGCCCATTGCCCGGGGAGCGCGAGGAAGCAGCTTCCAGTTGCTTCCTGGCCAGAGCTGGCAGGCGGCCTGCGCCCGCACCGCAGCCGGCTGGGCTGCATCCCACCGGCCTTGGGAAAGCCACCCGCTCGCCTGGCGCAGGACAGGAGCATCGGGCTGCACCCTCCGAGCCCTTGCTTCGAGCACAGCCCGGGGGCAACCAAGAACCCGGAGTCCTGGCTCCGCAGGTCTCTTCTTACCCCGCTCCGTGCCTCAGTTTCCCCACCCATAGGGTGGGCGGCCTCCATTCCCCTTGAGGCAACCCCGCACCTGAGCTGGGGCCGCTGGTGCCTGTGGAGGTGGGGAGGCTGGGTCCTGGGGCACTCCTAGGGCCGGAGGATGGGGGCTGCGCTCGCCTGCCCGCAGGCCAGGGGTGGCCGTGCGCCCAGGAGGTGGTGCCAGGCTTCGGGGTCCACACACCCGTGGTGCTCCTGCACGCGAACCTGCGCCGCGTGCTGACCAGCTCCGAGGGCAGCCCGCACCCCAGCACAGCGGGGCAGGGGCGGGGGGTAGGGAGCGACACCCGTGGTGCAGGGGGTCTCCAGCATCTGTCAGTCTGGGGCGGTGGGCCGCTGCGAGGCGGGCTGGGCCGGGGCAGTGGGGAAGGGGCGCTCCTGCCCCTGCACCGGGGTGGGAGCAGGTTTGGGGAGATGCCCCAAGCATCAGCCTTGTAGCCTGCCCCCTCCCCCGGGGAGATGCCCTCCCCCATGGCAGCCCCTTGCCGGCGCGCCCGCCCCCATCCCAGCGCCGGCCGGGGGAGGCTCCGCGCGCAGCTGGAGGATTGCATCAGGCAGGATCGTGCAGGAGCCCGTTGCCATGGCGATGGCGCCGGCCCCAAACCGGTGGGAAGCCGAGCGCGGCGCTGCGCGAGCGCCCGGCGGGGTCAGGCGCGGGGACGGCGGCCCCAGGCCCACGCGGGCCCGGCTCGGCCCGCAACGGGCTGCGGGCGCCCACGGCACAGCCAAAGCGAGCGGGAGCCCCCGGCGCAGCCGTGCAGCGGCGCGCGCGGGCCTGGCAGCGGGCAGGCGTGCCAACGTACGAGCCGTCCGTGTGCTTGGCGTGCCTGGCATGAAGCACGTGTGCGGGCTGGGGCCTGGTGCGGGGCCCTGCCGTGCGTGCCGCAGCAGCCCCTGCCCCTGGGGCTGGCTTGTGCACGCGTGTGGGGGGACACGACCGTGATGGAGGAGGTGCTGGGCCCTGGGGGCTCCCGCGCCACCCCGTCACGGGGCCGTGGGCTTCGGCGGGATCGCTGGGAGCAGCCGACGAAGTCTCCCCGAGGCAGGGGCTTCTGGCGAGACCGAGCAGCCCTGGTTTCTCGGGCTGGGCGCCCGGCGTTTCTGGGGCTCTCCGTGCCGTGGCCCTTGCTCAGCTTCCCCTCGTGCCAGGCAGGACGGGGCCCGTGGCTTGGAGGCCCGGAGGAGCCAGGCCAGCCGACGTTTCTCCCGGCCCGCGTCCCGAATCCCTCCCCTAGTTAGCATCTCGGGGATGCCGCGGTGCCTGTGCTGAGCTCCGCAGTTTCCATGACAACCAATTCGGTACCCCCGCCCCCCCGCTGTGCCCTGCGGCCCGTGAGGGGGGCGGCGCTGAGCGCTGCGCAGGCCCCCGGGGCGCCGGCCGTCAGCCGGTGCCTTCACGCTTGGCCTGGCTCCCACCCCCGCAGCAGGCTCCGGCGTGGCGGGGGGCCGGGGCAGCGCCCGGGAGCTTCAAGGCCAGAACAGGGTGCTGCTGCCAGCGCTATGTGCTCTGCGGAGCGCCACGAGCCGCTCGGCTGCTTCCTGGGAGACCCGTCCGGGCCTCGCCCTAGCCCACGGGTGCTCGGGGTACCTAGGGCAGTGGGGTGCACGTGCCCCTCCTCAGCACAGGGCCAGCAGTCCCTTTGCTCCCCGCCTGCCGTACTGCTTAGCAGGGAAACTGAGGCCCAAGCGGGGAGCGCGGGGTGGCAGCGTCCCCGAGGCCCTGCAGCCAGTCGGGGCTGGAGCTGGGCGGAGAACCCAGGGGTCCAACTGCCTCGCCCCGGGCTTGCAGGGTGCGCAGGGGGCGGCCGCACGGGGCACAGATGCCAGGCCGAAGCCGAGCCCCGGCGTGGGGTAGGGGGGGAGGGCTGTGGCTGCGGCTGGGGCAGGGCAGGCAGGCGAGGCCTGCGGCTTCCAGCCTGCTGTTAATTATGCAAATATAGGGAAGTGTGTCGTGGGGGGGTGCCCGCGGTGCGCTCGGCTGGGCAGGGAGCTCTGCCAGCAGCGTCAGCAGAGCCCTCAGTGCCTGGCTGGGGAAGGGGGGTGGGGGGGGCAACAGCAGGAACTGCTCACACGTGTGCTGCTGTGCACACGTGTGCTGCTGTGCACACGGGAGGCCCAGCCTGCGTGTGCCGTTGCAGCTGGGAATGATGTCCATGCAGCTCCCAGGACCGGGCAGGCTGGCCACCCCTGCACTATCAGGCTTGGGCGTGTGACTCCGCCCTCTACCCAGAGACAGGCTCCTATTGGCCGCAGAGCTAGGGAAGTGACCTCACTCTCAGGGAGGCCCCGCCCCCCCGGCATATAAAAGCAAGGCCCTGGGGCTCAGGCTGGGCAGTGCCATGGCGGGCAGGGGCACTGCGCTGGCGGCCCTGGTGGCAGACGCTCACCGGCCTCTCCTCTTCCTCCTGGCAGACTTCAGCTATGGGGCGGACGAGTATGACGCTGAGGGCAACGAGGAGCCCAAGGCGCCGCCCGAGGGCTCGGAGACCATGCCCTACATCGACGAGTCGCCCACCATGTCGCCCCAGCTCAGCGCCCGCAGCCAGGAGAGCGGGGACGGCATCTCGCCCACGCCCGCCGATGGGCTGGGCACCGGGGTAGGTGCCTCGCGGCGTCGCGCAGCCCCGGCGACAGCACGGGGGGGGTCTCTGCTGCACCTGCCGCGTGCAATGAGGAGACGCCAGCCCCGTGGGCCCCTACCCCAGCCGCGGCTGCAGCGGGTCCCCTGGCCGGGGGCTGAGGCCGTGCGCGGCTCTGGAGGGTCCCTGCAGCTGGGGACAGGAGGGACCCGTTGCCCGGCGTCGAGCGGCGGCGGTGGGACCTGGCAGCCTTCCGTGTCGGGCATCGCAGGGGCTCCCCCCGGTCTGGTGGTGTTGGGGGGCCTTGCCAGGCGGAGGTCACAGCTGCCGCGTGGTTGTGGGGGGCTCTGCTCCCGTGCGGCGTTGTCACCAGCTGTGGCCTGCACCCCGCTTGCTCCGTGACCCTGGGGTGCTGCGTGCCCTGCTCATGGCCCTGCGGCAGAGGGCAGGACCCGGGTGCAGGAGCATCCTCTGGCGCTGGGGGCACTGGGGGCCGGCTTGCCCAGGACGTGGCGTGAGCGAGCTGGATCCAGCTCCGGTCCCGGCTGTGCGGGGCCGGTGGCCAAGGAGGCGGGTGCGAAGGCAGCGCTAGTGCCTTTCCTCTGCGTCTTTGCTCCCGCTCGGTTGAAGCCCGGGCCCCTGGCTCGGAGACGGGCATGCGCGGCGGAGCGTTGTTTGGCTGGCGCGAGCTCTGGAAACTCCCTGAACGGCGCGGCCCCCTGCGCCACCGGGGTCTTTCCAGTCCCATGGGCGCAAACCGTGGGCGCCTGTGCTTCCTCTTCCTCGGGACCAGTGTGTGGGCAGGCGGGAGCATGGCACGCGCCGCACCCCTGGTGCCCCCGCCTGGCTCTGGCCCCCGATGGGCCTCGGTCGGGCAGGGACCGGTGCAGTCGGGGCCTCGCGTTCCCGGTGGCCCCGTGCTGTTCCCTGGCCAGGCTGAGCGCGGTGCCCCCGTGCTGCGCTGCCCTCCTACTTGGGGTCTCTGCCCCGGGGAGCAGCGGAGGGGTGCTGGGGCTGGGCTCGTGGCAGCAGGGCGGGCAGGCTCGGTGCCCAGCCCGGGGGCCTTTCCCCGTCCCCCCGGGCTCACGGCCGAGCGGGGTGCAGTGGGCACTCGTCTTCGTGCCCGGGAGACAGCTGGCGCAGGGGCCCCGTGGCGCTGCACGGAGCCAGCCGTGTCTGGACACGGGAGCAGGGGTGGGGGTGGCAGGCTCCGCCGGCCCCTGCCCCCAGGCACGTGGCCCCTGGGGCAGGCGCGGGAGCAGGAACGGGGTGGGGGTCTCCTGCGGGGCTCGTGGAGGGGGGCCCATCTGCGCCCCGCGCTGGGGTGCGTGCCCCTGGCAGCCCCGGCGGCCCCTCCGCTCCCTGCCCCCCCCGCCGCGTCCTCCTGCTGCTGCCTGGGTGGCTCACAATAGAGCCGCTGGTTCCTCAAAAGCTCCTGCACCCGCTGCTCTGCATTGCAAAACCGGTTGTAAAAACCCAGCGCTGACCACACGCGAAGGACCGGCTCCACCTCGGGAGGCAGGCCGTCAGGGCATGCATTTCCTGCATCGGCGGGGCGGAGCTGCGAGGCTGCAGGCACGGGCGCCGGCGGAGCAGCCAGGAAGGGTTAATCGGCTCGCTCCCCCTCCCCGGCTCTGACAGCCCCGGCGCTTCCGCAGGGGCCGGGGCTGCCGTGGGTTTCCTCTGCCCTGGGCCTCCGCGGCGTCGCTGGGGCAGGCGGGAACGCCGGGGCTCCCAGAATGGCTCCTTTCATCTGGCTCCGGCTGGGCGCCAGGGCTGAGCCAGGCCCTGCCGGGCTGCTGGCCTAGGGGCTCCCCTGCCCTGGCCCCTGCGGCTGGGCTGGCCATGGAGGAGGAGGAGGAGGAGGCCATCGGATACCTGGACAAGGTGCTGGAGGGCGAGGAGGACTCCGAGCCGGGCACCCCCACCAGCCCCAGCCCGGCGTCCCTCTTCCTGGCCTCCGAGAAGGTGAGACCAGGTCCGCCTGCCCGGGCGGCGTGGCATGTGCCGGCTGCGCGTGCGCTGCCCTCGCCCGCAGGCACGGGGAGAGGGTCGGGGCACCGCGGCGCTCCGTGACGGGGGTCCACAGCCCGCCAGGCTTGGGGCGCGCGGCTCTGCCCTGTCCTCCCGCTGTTTCGGGGGCACAGGGCGCCGTGTGCGAGGCGGCGAGCACCGCAGAAGGGAGCGGGACTCGGGGGGCACTGCTGGGATCCGGGCGCGAGCGCTGCCCGCGGGGGACAAGGGGTCCGGCCCCGTCTCCGGCTGCACACGGCCACGGCCCGGTCAGTGCGTGGCCCGGCTGTGTCTGTCCTGTGCTGCGGGGTGGGGAGGGGGCAGTGCCGGGGCCGCCTCCGCCACCGACTCTGTGCACAGCCTTTGCCGGGTCCCCCGAGGCCACAGGCCACTCGGGCTGCAGCGCAGGCGAGGGGGCAGCGCAGGTGACCTTGGCCGTGGCCTGACGTGGGACAGGGCCCTGCTCCCGGACGTGGGCCGGGGGAGGAAGGCCCAGGCCCTGGCCCTGTCGCAGACGGGGGGACCCCGGGGAGCTCCGTCCCGTCCCCCCCCTCGCCCTGCAGCGGGGAAGCAGGAAGAGCACCAGCTTTGCAGCAGGCGCACGACAACCGCTGCCCCCCCACCCCCCTGCGTCGGGCCACGGCCAAGTCCTCCTTAAAGGCACAGGCTCATCCGGGGGCCGGCGTAGCGAGGCAGGCAGGATGCTCGGTGTGGGGGGACGACCCCGAGCATCCTCCCTGGGCGGTGGGGGGCTGGCAGACCGCTCCCCGGTCCCCGTCCTCCCCGGGGGACAGCGGGTTGCTCCCGTTCCAGAGCTGCCAGCACTTCCTGGCGCAACCGCCCGGGCTGCCAGCAGCTTCCTCTGGGCATCGTGGCCGCCGCGGCGGGGTGGGGCCGGCTGGGCCCTCGCCTGCGCTCTGCGTCCGCGGCCGGGCCCCCAGGCGCTCCCAGGTGACTGGCGCCCAGCCTGGACTCCCGGGCCGACGGGCTGGCTGTGGGTGGCCCGTGCCCTTGGCCGGTGTCCCGGCGCGGGAGGGCTTGTCCCCGCGACAGCTGCCCGGGGCGGCGGTGGGGACCCGGGTGGGGCTGGCAGCAGGCGTGCTGGCGCGGCAGGAGCCGCCCGCAGCACGGGAGCACCGTGGGGGCTGCGCGCCTCCTGCACCCGTCTCCTGGAGCCTCCCCTGGCCTGGCTGGCGCGGGGCGGGTGTTGCCTTGGAGCTGCACCGCGTGCACCTGCCTGGCTTTCCCCCCCCCGTGCCACGGGGAAGGCTGTGCAGGGAGCGGGGCTCTCGCCGCAGCCCGAGTCAGCCCCGCGGGGCAGTGCCAGCCGCCTGGGAGGGGACGGGGGCTCCAGCTGGGCGTCACGGGGCAGCTCTGGGCACGCTGGACCGGGATCAGCCCAGTTCCTGGCTTCGGGGCCAGGCAGGAATTTATCCCGTGGGTCAGGCTGGCCCACTCTATAGGGTCTTGTCTTCCTCTGCCTGGAGCAGGGGGCCGGACCAGATGCGACGTCCCCCGGGCGCGCGGGTCGTGGGGCTGGGGAGAGCCTGGCTGGGCCCGCGCCTGCATCTCGCCCGGGTGTTCGGCAGTGGGGGCTGGCTGTGCTAGGGGCAGTCCCTCCCGTAGCGCACGGGACGCGTTGCAAACAGCTGGGCCTCGGCGTAGCACTCCTCCCATGGAGAGAGCCCCACGTGGCCCGGGGCGCCGGCGTGCACCTGCCCAGGTGCGGCAGGGGCATCCATCCCCTCTCCACTGGGCTGGTGACTTGCATCTGGACGCGGTGGACTTTGCTCCCCGTGAGACCGCGAACGCCTCGGAGCGCTGCCAGGACCAGGCTGGACTGGGCTCTGACCCGTGGCCCGGCCTCCCGCGGGCTGGGGCAGGTTCCTCCCCGGGGCAGGCGTGCCCCCCCCCGCGGCTGCGGCCACCCCGCGGTGCCTGACCCATCTCTCATCCCTGGCAGGGCGAGCAGGATGCCGGGAAGGGGCTGGAGATGCGGAAGCTGGTGCTCTCGGGCTTCCTGGCCAGCGAGGAGATCTACATCAACCAGCTGGAGGCACTGCTGCTGGTGAGCAAGGCTGGGTGGTGCTGGGGCTGGGGGTCACGGGGGCAGGGATCTGGCACCTCCAGGCAGGGCCTGTCCTGGGGTCTCGCTCCAAGGGCCCTAGAGGGTGCCGAGCTGAGGTATCGACGTCCAGGGGTCCAACCCCAGCTCCCCCGCTCGCTGCTGGAGCCAGGCTCTGGGAGCATTCGTGGCCCGGGCCTGGCTGCTTTGCCCCCCCAGGCTCCGGTGGCTCTTATGTAACATCCTGGGGCACAGGGAACAGTCCTCCCAGGCCTGGGAAATGAGGAAGTCTGTGCCAAGGGACGTGGGAAGTGACAGGCACCGTCTGCAGGCCCCGCGCTCTCCCTGCTTCCCTCCCTCGTGCGCGCGGACTTTGGGGGCCGGGGCGAGGTGCGGGTCAAGCCCTGCCCTGCCGGTGCCCCGGCCTGGGCTCCCTCCCTGCTCCAGGGAGATCCCAGCTCGGGGATCTCCTGCTGTCCCGTCACCCTCCCATGAAGCTGGGAAGGGAGAGTCACGCCTGGCTGTGGTGTGACCCAGACTCGAACCCGGGCACCAGATGTGGTGGAGATGGGCCAGCAGGTGTAGGTGCCACGCGTGCATGGTACACGTGTACGCTGCCCCTGCCCGGGGCCGGGAGGGCAGGAGCTGTGAAGCGCCCACATCCTCACTGCCCTCCTCCCCGCAGCCCATGAAGCCGCTGAAGGCCACGGCCACCACGTCGCAGCCGGTGCTGACCATCCAGCAGATCGAGACCATTTTCTACAAGATCCAGGACATCTACGAGATCCACAAGGAGTTTTACGACAGCCTCTGCCCCAAGGTGCAGCACTGGGACAGCAGCGTCACCATGGGACACCTCTTCCAGAAGCTGGTGAGCATCGCCCGCGCCTCGCAGCCGGCCCTCCAGGGATGCAGCCCAGGAAGGAGGGGTCGAGCCAGCTGAGGATGGGCCTGTAGTCGTGCAGCGGGGGGACGCGGGCCCCCTTGCCCATGGGTCGGGCAGAGGAGGAGCGTGGCTGGTGTGGTGGCAGTCGCGAAATGCAGAGGCCAGCGTGAAGCAGCCTGCCACGTCCCAGCCCACCTCGCTGCCGGGCCAGGGTTGGGCTCCCCCGCTGCGCGCTGCTCCTGGGGCGCCAGGATTGCCGGGGTGGGTGGCCACGGGAACCCCTGGGGACGGCAGTTCAGCGGGGGGGTCCCCATGCCAGGCCGCGGTGGGGTTGGCGTCCGGCGGGGCATGGCGGTAACCGCGCTGCTCCCCGC
This sequence comes from Caiman crocodilus, assembly GCA_030014935.1. NCBI lineage: Eukaryota > Metazoa > Chordata > Crocodylia > Alligatoridae > Caiman > Caiman crocodilus. The sequence continues at coordinate 16,311,780 of JAGPOW010002118.1, read as the reverse complement.
AGGCCAGCCAGCTCGGCGTGTACAAGGCCTTCGTGGACAACTACAAGATTGCGCTGGAGACGGCCGAGAAGTGCAGCCAGAGCAACAACCAGTTCCACAAGATCTCGGAGGTGCGCGGGGCCGGCCTGGCATGACGGGCAGGGCCCCCGGTCTGAGCGCTGGAGCCCGGCCCGCTTCCCGGGTCTGCGGGGTCTCCGTGACTCTCTGGGCCGGGGCCCCGGTGAAAGGGCTTTTGGGGCTGCTTCCTATGGGGTGCCCCAGTGAGCTTTGGACAAGCCGTGCCTTCTCTGGGCTGGCTTCCTCAGGCCACGCTGGCAGGGAGCCCAGGCCTTGTGGGGCTAGCCGGGGGCCTGGCTGGGCCAGCGAGCTGCCCGGGGCAAGAGGAGCCAGCTCCGTGCCCGCTCCGAGCAGTGCTGGTGGGCGCTGAGGGTGCTGGGCCAGTGCTGGCCCGACCAGGCCCGTGAGGCCCTGCTCCGGTTGCCTCGGCCCCCAGGACCTTTCTGGCGGGGGGCTTGCGGGGTGGCGCTGTCCCTGCGCTGAGCCAGGCCTGGGGCTCTGGAGCGTTCCTCCATGGCCTGCAGCAGGCTCCAGCACCCTCTGTGCCAGCCGCATGCTGTCTTTACATGTAAAGACCTGGGCCCCTGAGTCTGGGCCGGCAGCTCGGCCCTGGGGTGTCGGGGCGGTCCCTGCTGTGCAGTCCGGGGCCGGGGATCTCGTCTCCACAGCCTGGGGCGGATGCGGGGCTGGGATCTCAGCCTGGCACCGGTGGGTCTTGGTGTGTCCGGAGCGGCTCTCGGCCCAAGGCGGCTTCTGCACCCGGTGCGAGTTGCCCAGGTTGCTGGGGACCGCTGCATGATCGAGGGGGTCAGGTCGGGCTTTGCCCCACCTTTGCTGTCTTGGAGGAGGGGGTGCCTGTGCCCTGGCGCCGGCACGCCCACCTGGCAGAGAGCTGCCCAGGAGGCCCCCGTCCTGCCGGGGCCTGGGCAGGGAGGCAGCTTGCAGCGTGACCCCAGGCGAGGCAGCGGGAGGGGAATTGGAGCCCCCCGGCCTCCGCCGCAGCCCGCCCGCCCTCACCGGCCTCTCCCCCGGCAGGAGCTGAAAGTGAAGGGCCCCAAGGACTCCAAGGAGAGCCACACGTCTGTCACCATGGAAGGTACCGCGGCGAGCGAGCGTGCGCGCGGGGAGGGGGCGCGCGGGAGCCTTTGTCTGCGACCCGGACCGGCGCGCGTGAATTATTGATGTGCGGGAAGCGAGCCCTTTGTGCTCCCGCGCCCCTCCTTGGGATGCTAGCGGCGTCGGGAGGCCCCCCCACCCCAACCCCAACCCCAACCCCTCCCCCTGCCCCCCGCCGCCGCCGCCGCCGCGTGTAAGGGAGGCCGGGCTGAGCTGAGCTGCCGAGGGGAGGCAGGGAGCCGGCAGACATGGCTGCATGGAGACAGGGCTGCCATGGAAATCCTCCTTGTCGTCCGGCTCTGCTGTAACTGCACCTACGGTGAGCGTGGGGGCGCGGGCTGCCTGCGGGCAGGGGCGCCGGCTGACCTGCCCCGCTCTGGCTCCGTCGGGGCTCACCGATGGGCGGGTGGTATTCGCCGGAGGTGGCTCGGGGGTCTGGGGGGTGTGGTACCGCTGCCAGTGGGGTGCCAGCCTTGCCAGGGCTGGGGGTGCCCCGTCCCAGTGCCCACAGGTGCTGCCTCCACGCGGCGTTGGGCTCGGCTGCCCAAACTTGGTAGTTTCTTTGTTCCAGGGGCCGGAGGGCGGCTCCTCTTGCATCGTGGCACGAGCGGCCCCTGCCCGGGGAGGGCGACCGCTGGCAGATCTGGCTGAAGGGGGGCTGGGGGGTGCCAGGGGGGCTGGGGCAGGGTGTTGGGAGGGGGAAAGGGGGGTGGGGCGGGGCAGGAGGGTGGAGGGCGGGGGTCTCCAGGCGGCATGGTGGGTTCAGGGGCACGGTTGTTCGAGGGTGTGGGCTGGGCATGGGTGCCTGGGATCATGCCGGTGCCCTGCTCCGTCTGCAGCCCGTGGGCATGGGGGTGCTTGCAGCTGGGAATGCCTGTGGGCTAGTCATGGAGGGGGGGGCATGCCCCGTGTCTGCAGCCCCCAGGCCAGGGCGGGCGCATCCAGCTACCTTCCTCCCCCGCTCCCACCACAGCCCCGGCCCTTCGGCTGCTGGGCGTCCAGCCTGCGAGGCTCCGGACACGCCCCTGCCACCGTCCACCGAGCCGGCAGACACGGCAGCCGTCCGTGGCCGCTCCCCTCTTGGGCTCGGAGAGGCTTTGCCGGGCAGCAGCCCGGGGGAGAGGGGCTGCTGGTCTCTCCCTGGCAGGTGGCGCGGGGCAGGGTCGGCCGTATCCCACTCCCCAGCTCATTTTGCTTCCCAGGGGCGTGGGGAGCGGACACCTCGTCTCCCCCACATCCCACCACGCCAGCCTGGGCGTGAGGGCCCTGCCCGGCAGCGTGCCCGCCTTCCCCAGGGGAACTGGCTGGGAGTCTTTGCATGAGTCACTTGGGAGGTCAGGAGACCAGTTCCCTCTGCTTGCTGGTTTGGGGAAGTGGTGGGAGTGGAAGGGAAAAGCCGGCTGAATCGCGTCTGGGTATAAATAGCTCGGACGGTCATGCCAGCCTCCCCTCGCGCTCCTGGGCTGTGCCCACGCCCCCACGCTACCAGCGCTTGGAGCCCTTGCAGGGGCTGGAGGCCTCACCCCTCTGCCCCCCGAGTGCCAGGGTGCGGGCACAGGCCGGGCTGGGTCATCCTGTGCCTGCAAGGGACCGGTCCCCGAGGCGGCTGACCGCACAGTCCTCGCCCCCCCAGGCACCGTTCGCATCCGGGCGTTGGGGGACGAGGGGATGTTGTGCGCTGGACAGTGCCACGTGTGGACACGCAGCTTCCCGTCCCCTCCTGCTGCGGAGAGGACTGCGCTGTGCCGGGAGCGTTGCCGGGGCTGGGCATTACTGCCCTCCGGCGCTGAGCCCTGCGCGGCTCTAGCATGGGGTCTCTTGTTGTTGGGCCCTGAGGCCAGACGGGCTGGGGTGCGGGGATCTCCCCGCCCGCATTGCACTCGGAGTCGGGCAGGGTGCTGCCTCGGGCACGCGCCGCCTTGCACTGACCGAGGGCAAACCTCTGTTTGCTCCCTCCTTGGACCCCAGTCGCCCGCTTGGCGCCAGGCTGCTGCCCCCAGCAGTGCCAGGAGCCACGGACGCGGGCAGAGCCACGCATGGGAGGCCTCATGGCGCGTCTCTAGGCTGCGCGTGGCGTCGTCTCCCACGCGGCCCCGTGCCCCCGCTCCCCCAGGCCTGCCGAGCAGCGACCCAGGAGGGGCTGGGCAGAAGCCCAGTTTGAAGGGCACAGCCTGGCTGTCCCACAGGCAGCACCCCTCTGGGACCTGCGCTTCCGGCACCAGCGTCTGGGACGTGCTGGGGGGGTTGGAGCCTCGAGGGGGGCCGTGGCTGGCACCCCCACCTGATGGCCGTGCGTTCCCCCGCAGCGCTGCTGTACAAGCCCATCGACCGTGTGATGCGGAGCACCCTGGTCCTGCATGTGAGTATGGCCTGGGGTGCGGGCTGGTGCCAGGGCTTTCCCGGGGGGGCCGTTGCTTCCCAGCCGCGCACGGGCTGGGGTCTCCCCAGCTCTTCCCAGGGCCCGTGCTGGGGGTGCCTTGCTGGCCCTCACCGCCACCCATCCCCTTCCCAGGACCTGCTCAAGCACACGCCGGCCGACCACCCCGACTACCCGCTGCTCCAGGATGCCCTCCGCATCTCCCAGAACTTCCTCTCCAGCATCAACGAGGACATCGACCCCCGGCGGACGGCCGTCACTACCCCCAAGGGCGAGGTAAGGGGCTGGGAGCCGGCTCCACGGCTGGGGCCCTTTCTCAGCAATGGGGATGGGAGTGGAGGAAGGCTGGGGCAATGGGCCCAGACTCCCCTCGTTTGCAGTCGTTACCCAGCTTGCGGGTCTGGAAGCCACCTCCAGTGGGGGTGAGGGAAGGGCCTGGGCCCAGGGGAGTCTGGGGGAGACCGACACCCCTGCCCCTGCTGACGCCAGCTCCGGCTTGCACCCTCAGGCCCGGCAGCTGGTCAAGGACGGCTTCCTGGTGGAGGTGTCGGAGGGCTCGCGAAAGCTGCGCCACGTCTTCCTCTTCACCGACGTGCTGCTCTGTGCCAAGCTAAAGAAGACGGGTGTGGGGTGAGGGCCGCGCGGGCTGGGGTAGGGGTGGGGGCACGCGGACCCTATTTTTGGCTGCTTGGGAGGGCCCGGCGTCGGCCGGGGTCTGCCCGGCTCAAGCCCTGCCTGTCGGCCGCAGAAAGCACCAGCAATACGACTGCAAGTGGTACGTGCCGCTGGCCGACCTGGTCTTCCCAGCGCCCGAGGAGACGGAGCCGTGCGCGCAGGTGCACCCCATCCCCGACCACGAGCTGGAGGACATGAAGATGAAGATCTCGGCCATCAAGAGCGAGGTGCAGAAGGAGGTGAGCGCCCGCTGGGCCGGGCCGGGGCCACTGGGGGCCCTGGTGCCTGCAGCCCGTGCAGAGCTGGGGGGCGGCGCGGGACGCCCGGGCTGACTTGGCCCCGGCACTCCCTGCTCCCTCCCTGCAGAAGGCCGGCAAGGGGCAGAGCCGGGCCATCGAGCGCCTCAAGAAGAAGATGTTCGAGAACGAGTTCTGGCTGCTCCTCAACTCGCCCACCATCCCCTTCCGCATCCACAACCGCAACGGCAAGGTAGGGCCAGCACCCGCTTGGGCTTTGGGGGCTCCGTCCCTGCCGGTCCAGCACCTCTCCCTCCCGCCCTGACACTGCCCATCTCTTCAGAGCTACCTGTTCCTGCTCTCCTCCGACTACGAGCGGTCCGAGTGGAGGGAGGCCATCCAGAAGCTGCAGAAGAAGGGTAGGCGCTGGAGACATTGGTCCTGTCCCCCCGGGGCGTCTGCAGGGGCTGCTTGTGGGGCTCACGTTTCTTGCCCCGGCGGCTGGCTGGAGGCTGGGGTGCTTGCACGAGCCCGTGCCCATGGGACTTGTGTCCTGGTGCTGACCCGCACCCTCCTGTCCCCTGCAGACCTCCAGGCCTTCGTGCTGAGCTCGGTGGAGCTGCAGGTGCTCACAGGGTCCTGCTTCAAGCTGCGCACGGTGCACAACATCCCAGTCACCAGCAATAAGGATGGTGAGCACCTCCCGCGGTCCTGGGGGGCGGCCGGGGGTGCAGAGCTCAGGCCAGGAGCCAGTGCAGGCAGGGGGAGTGTTGGCTGGCTCCGGGGCCTGGCTGCGTTGTGGCTGTGCGCTGCTGCAGCCCCCTTCTGTCCTCTCCTGGCTGCGGGGGGAAGCCCCGTGTCCTGGGCGAGCGCCGCGTGGAGCTCCTCGCCTGGGCCCTGCGTGCCATGGGCAATGCCCCGTGGGCGTCTCCGCTCCCAACCCGGGGCAGGGCCATGCGTGGCCTCGAGGCTCCACGGCCCTTGCTTGACGCTAGGTGGTGCTGCGAGAGCAGGGCTGGCCCTGGGAGAGTGGGACGGGAAGGATCTAAGCGGAGGTTTTGTGGGGTGGTACGCATGGGCTGTGTCCTGCTCAAGCGGGGAGAGCTTGCTATGACGGGCGATGCATGCAGCAGATGCTGGCAGAGCCAGGAGCTGGATGCATTCAGTTGGGGCGGGGAGGGGGTGCTGGTGCCAGGCGCTGTAAGCCAGCACCCTACCTGCTCCTGGGGCCGGGACTGCGGCCTGATGAGCCTAATGAGCGCCTGTGCTTCTCCGTGCCGCAGATGACGAGTCCCCGGGGCTCTATGGCTTCCTGCACGTCATCGTCCACTCGGCCAAGGGCTTCAAACAGTCTGCCAGTAAGTGCCCGCCTCGCCCTGCCTGTCCCCACTGGAGCTCCCCTCGCTGGGCACAGAGCAGGGTCTGGCCCTTGCATGGCGGCCCTGCTGCTCCCCCAGGCTCTCCGTGCCTCGCGGGCGCGGAGATGGGGCAAGGTAGCCCTGCCCCGCAGGTGCTTGCGGTGGAACGGGTGCTCTGCCGGGGCTCCCGTCTCTGCCTGTCCCATGTGGCCCCGCTGGGGGTGTCCCAGGGGCTTCGGGGTGCAGCAGGGATCCCCTCCATCATCCGTCTGAGCCCTGCCGTCTCCTCCCGCAGACCTGTACTGCACGCTGGAGGTGGACTCCTTTGGGTACTTTGTCAGCAAAGCCAAGACCAGGGTTTTTCGGGACACGGCCGAGCCTCAGTGGAACGAGGTGAGCGAGAGGCGCCAAGACGGGGAATTGGGCGCGGGCAGGAACTCGCAGCCCTGCTGTCCTGGCTCTGCCGAGGCCCCCGGGTCCTGAGCCCTGGATCGTCCTGCAGCCACATTTCTTCCAGCGCGGGGCTCCCCACGCACCCAGCTTTGCCACGGCCCCTCGTTTCCGCCCCGGCTGGGCAGGTCCTGGATTTCCTGTGACCAGAGCCCCTTTCCCTGGCTCCAGCCAGCCCGAGCCCTGCTCCCAGGATCAGAAGAGCTAGTGCCACCTCCCTGCCCTCCCCTCCCTGTGCAGCCTCGGTGCCCAGCTCTGCCCTCCCATAACTCAGCCCTGCTTCCTCCCTTCCTGCTGGCCAGGAGTTCGAGATCGAGCTGGAGGGCTCCCAGTCGCTGCGGATCCTCTGCTACGAGAAGTGCTACGACAAGACCAAGGTCAACAAGGACAACAACGAGATCGTGGACAAGATCATGGGCAAGGGGCAGATCCAGGTAAGGCCGTGCGGGGCGCGGTCCGAGGCCGGAGCTGCCGCAGAGCCGGTCTCTACCCAGGACACCGTGGCCCTCATCCCTGCCTGCACCGCCCCCGCCCGGGACATCCTGCCGCGGGCTTTCTGTCTGGCGCTCGCCGGATCTGCCGGGCTCCAGCGCCAGAGCCATCTGTGCACTGGCGGCCTGCCTGCCTCCCTGCCAGGCATCCCCCACCCAGCGCGGGCCAGGCTGCCAGGACGGGGAGCTCTTCTGGCTGTGGATCCGGCTGACACATGAGAAGGGAGGTGCCTGGATCGGGGTGGGATGGGGCGGCTGTCCAGCACGCTGCCTGCCCTCCATCCAGTGGGCTCCCAGCACCAAGCCCCGGGATCGAAGGGTGCGGGCTTGCCCCGGCCCGTGGTGCTTGCTTGCTCCTCACTTGGACAAGCTTCCCTGCAAGCCCATGCTTTGCCCCGGGCGAGAAGCACGCCTCACCTTTGCTTCCACCATGTGCTGCAATCTGTCCTGAGCACCACAGCCTTCATTCATCCCTGCTGCTGTTATAGCAACCGGTTGCTAGGGCAACAGCGCGGTCTCCAGGATTGGCTGAGGAGGATGCAGGAGGGAGGACGGAGCTGCGTGATGGAGGGTAGCGGGCTGCCCCGGGCGCGGGGCTAGGGCAGGGGCTGGAGCTCCGGGTACAAGCAGCGGCAGGGCAGGGCTGTCCGGGCGGGGGGCCCAGTGCCGGCTCCATGGCCTGCGCCTCGATGCTGGGCTGGGCACAGGCACACGTGGCCGTGAGCGTGGCATGCCCAGAGCCAGCCGCCGTGCGAGGAGCCGCCAGGCTCCTCTGCTGGGGGTGATCCCGGAGCCAGAGGTGGTTTGTGCGTCCATTTGGGTGGGGTAGGGCAGGCATGGCCCGGTGGAGGTCTCGGCCCTGCCCCAGGACCAGCTCGGTCCCGTTGCCGAGATGGACTGAGCCAGGCACGTTTAGGGATGGCTTCCCCTGGGCAGCTGGCTGCAGCAAGGCAGAGGCTCCCCCAGGCCCCGGCACAGCTGGCAGCAAACGGGAAAGCCTGGGGCCTTCCCCCCACAACCCCACGGGGCAGGGCGCCTTCCTGCTGCCCGTCCCGGGGCTCGGAGCCGCCTGTTCCCATCCTGGACGGGGCAGGCCCGTCCCCACCCGCTCCATGGGAAAATGCATGTGCCGTCCGGCCCCTGGGGAGCCGGGGGCTGCGGAAATGCTGCAGCGGGGGAGAGCGCGGAGCCAGACCCCACCCACGTGGGGCTCGGGGCCGCGCGCTCCTGCCCGGGCAAGTGGGGAGGTTGGGGGTGGCAGGAACAGGGCGCAGGGCGAGGGGGCCGCAGCATCTGGAGGGCAAGGGAGGGTCCCGGCTCAGAAATAGCCTTGTGTCAACAAGCGTGCGTCAGCCATCGGGTCTGGGGACACGGGAGCTGGGCCAGGGAGGGGCGGGTGGGTCTGGCCTGCCTGGGGAGCCGCAGGGGGTGGATGGCCAGGGGCCCTCCGAATAACGCGTCCCCCCCCGAGCAGCACCGTGCCGGCAGCCCACGCGCCGGGTGTGCAGCGTGCGGGCCGCAGCGCCCGGCCTCAGGAGGTTGGGCTGGGCACGAGGGGGCACTTGCTGGAGCTGCCCCGGCCACCGCGCTCCCCTCGCCGGGCCGCAGACAAGAGCCCTTTGTGCTCGGGGGCCGCGGCTGGTTGCAATTAGCTCTTTGAGGAGCTGAGCCGGGGTCAGCGGCCGCAGGTGTGTTGGGCCGGGGGCAGGGGACCCTCCCGGGCAGGGATCCCCGCTGTGCCCCAGCTGCTCGGAGCCAGACCCGTCGCGGCCCGCGGAGCCCGCGAGTGTGGCCCAGCAGACGGGGAGTCGGAGCCCCCGGGCCCGAGTGCACGCCTCCCCCCGGCGCCGTGGCTTAGCCGCCCGGGCCCGCGCGGAGCCCCCGAGGCCGGAAGTCGGCAATGGGAAGCAGATGTCGGCTGTGGGACCGACTGCGCTCCCCGCGGCCCCATCGGGAGCTCGCGACGTGCGAAGGGGGAGCCCGGCAGGGCCCCCGGGGCTGCTCGTCTGCAGGGCTTCGCTCGCCCGCGGGCAGGACCCTCGGGGCCGGGCACGGGGCCTGGGCGCAGCGGGTGCGAGCGGGGCATGCGTGGGACACGCGTGGGGGGACGGGGGCGGCACGTGGCAGCGCCGCTAGGGAAGCACCCCCCGTGGAAACCGGGGTTGCCGTGGCAACGAGCACCGCCAGGAACACTGCAGGTGCGGGAAGCAGCGGGGGCGAGGGGGGGCTAAGCCTAACCCTGCCGGGTCTCCTGGCTGGGGCCGATCCTGAGCCGCAGCGTCCCCCAAAGCGGGGGCTGTGCATCGCGCGCTCCTAGCAGGGGGAGCCCCCCACACGTCTCCCTGGGGGTGGGGGCGCCCGGGCCTGCCTCTCCCTGCCGGAGCCGTGACTCGCACACGCGGGCACCGCACCCTTGCACACGCGTGTGAGCCCTGGGCTGACACTGCCGCCCCTGCTCAGGTGCGTCAGGGTCTTGCCGCATGCTGGCGCCGGTGGGGGGCAGCCGCCCCCCCGCCATGGCTGAGAAGGAGTTAACAGCAGGGCTGAGCCAAACTTTCTGCGGCAGCTGGGGGGGGGCAGAGCAGCCTTCCCCTGTGGCACGGGAGGGGTTAACGGCGCGGGTGCGAGGGGGGGCTGCTTTGAGTCACTTCCTTGGGAGGGGAGGGCTGCTCGCACGCCTGGCTCGCGCTCACTCTGCCGGGAGATGCCTGCCGGAGCCACCGCCGCCCGCCTGCTCCTGCCGGCCGGGGGCTCCGGTGCCATGGGTGCCCCCCAGCGCCGCTAGGCCGTGGCCGTGGCCGCGCTCCCAGACCCGCCGCCAGCCCCCAGCGATGACGGACGTGCTGGTGCAGCCGGACTGCAGCCTGAGCGCGGCGTGCGAGCGCCTGGACCGCTGCTGCCTGGAGGCCGGCACCGAGCCCGGGGCCAAGCGCCCCCCCACCACGGGCGCCCGGCTCTGGGGCCGCGTGCGCAGCAAGCTGCTCCGCCAGAAGGTGCCTCGCTGGGCCCGGCGCGGGGTGCCGGGGGGTCAGGTTTGCATGCCGCTCGCAGGGGCGCCGGGGGGCTTTCCCTTCCCAGGCCGGCGCCTCGGGGCCGGGGGGAGACGCTTGCCCGGCGTCCGTGCATTGCAGCACCGGGGCTTGCCGGGTGAGGACCGCGCTCTGCCCCCTTCCCTGCGTGGCGGAGGGGACGCAGCGGACGGCGTCCCTTTGGCTCTGCTCCCCGCCTAGCTCGCTCGGCACCTGGCACGTGGGAGGGGACACGGAGGGCACGCGCCCGTTTCGGCAACGTCGGGTGGGAAACGCCGGCGTTGGACATCCCCTGGGGCTGCCGACTCCCCACGGGGTCTCCGCGTCCGCTGCCGGGGCGGTTCCCCGGCCTGAGCCGTTGGGAGCAGCTCGCACGTAAAGGTTGGCATCCACGGCGGGCCCGGTCTCGGGGCCCCTGCGGCCTGAAGTCACGGTCCCTGGGGATGTCCCAGCAGCTCCACGCCCACGCGGCAAGAGCATTAACCTACTTCTTGTGCCTCCAGCGTGTTCGTGGCCAGGCCCCTCCCAGGGGAGGATTCGGAGCTGCCTGGCCCGCTGCGCCGGGCTCAGCGGGGACTCGGGGGCTCTTGCCATCTTCCGCTGGATGCATCCACGGGGGAGCGTCGTGTGCTTCGCTACGACGCAGGCCCCTTGCAGGGTTGAGGCCGGGCTCCCAGTGCCCCCGCCCGGGGGCCGCCGCAGCAGCAGCTCCCCGGGGTTCGGTCCTGGCAGGGCGGCCGTGGAGAAAGTGACTTGTCTGGAAGATGCAGGAGGGCCTTAATCCTCCGCGTTTGCTCGGAGGCTGCAGATGGCTCCGGGCCCCAAGCACAAAGCGTGTGTGTGCGCGCGTGCATGTGTGTGTGCACACACGCACGTGCCAGCTACTCAGCTTGCTTCTCACCATGCCGGTGAGGCGGTGCTGCCTGTCGGGACTCGGGCTGCATCCCGCGTGCCGGCAGCGAATACCCGGTCCTCGGTCAGGGCACGGGCCGGGGGGTCCTGGCTGGACCTGCGGCTGCCAGGGGCTGTGCGGGCGCAGGCTTGGGCAGCACACAGGCCGGCTGCGATTGCACGGCGGGTGACACGGCTGCGGCAGGCCTGGGCAGTGCCCTTGTCCCTCCCGCTGTGGTTCTGCAGCCTCAATCCCAAAGGCTGGCCCTGGGGCGGGAGAGGGGGATGTCACGGGCTCCCCATGCCGGGTTGGGCTCCGTGGCCCTGGAGCCCCCTGCCCGCCTTGTCCCTGCTCGGAGCTGGGTGACGCAGGTGGCTCCCGGCCCAGGTGGGCACCGACTCACCCCGGGGTCCTCGAGCTGCTCAGCAACCAACCCAATGCAATGAGCCAAACCGGTCTGCTCCGGAGCCGGGGGCGGTGGCACGTGGGTGCAGCGAGATCACTCTGCTCCTGCCCGCAGCTGCCAAGCTGGCACGGCCGGCGTCTGGCACCGGGCCCTGGCACCTCCCCACAGCGCCGGGCGGGGGCACAGGTTTGTGGCTGAGACCCTGGGGCATCCCCAGCCCGTGTCGGCTCTCAGCCCCCGGTGCGGCCTGACTCGCAGGACTTGCAGCCCGCCGCCAGGCCACGGTGCCCCGGGCTGGCCGGGAGCCCTCCTGCCGCACAGAGGCGGAAGCCACCGTCCAGATATTTGGTTTGCAAAATACTTGCGCTGTTGCCAGAGCCTGCCGACAGCGGGAGGCTGCGCTGCTCCCAGGCGGGGCTGTGGGGTCCAGCCCCACGGGGACCGCGGTGCCTTTGCGTGCTCCCCACCCTCGCCGGCGCTCGGGAGCACCGCTGCAGGCGCCCTGGGACGGCCGGCCTCTGCTTCGGGGGCCTGGGCAGGGTGCTGCCGCGGGCGCGCCTGGCTCTCGGGGCACTAGCAGGATGCTAACCTGGCTTTAATCAAGGCTGCATTTGGGGGCCCGCGAAAGCCCTTCCATATGTGGCCTTCGAGGGACTTCAAAGGCCGGGGTGGGGGCAGCGGGCGGGGAAGGAGCCTTGCTGGAGTTCACGCAGCGCCGCGGGCTCAGGTTACAGGGTTAGGGGGCTGGGGGCCTTCGGGGTCACGCGGGAGCTGGAGGAGCCCTGCCCCCAGGGCCGCGGCCCATGCAGCCAGGCGGCCACGTTGCCAGCTTGGCAGCGGGACAGGGCCACGGTCCCCGGCGGTTCGTCGCTCCCCGGCCCCGGCATTTCTTGCGCTCGAGGCCTGGCTGAAAAGCACCAGGGCGCTCTGAGCCGGGCTCGCGGGGCAGGGCGCAAGAGCTGCACGGCACCGCAGCCTCCAGCCACGGGAAGGGTCCCTCGACGGGGCTGCGGTGCGGCTGGCTCTGGGGAGGGCCCACTGGCAGCGCGGGGGGCATTGCATGGCATGATGCACCGCGGCGCGGCGCGGCAGCCCGTGTCCTGGGAGCTTTCTGAAGTGGGGTGGGGGTAGAGTCCCCGTCCTGGCAGGGTCGGGTGGACCGTGCAACCCGCCAGGCCATAGCTGGAAGCACTGCCCTCGGCAGTCAGGGTGGAGGTCGGGGGGAACGTGGCCTGCCCAGCTCCCTGCCGGCCGGAGAGGTGGACGGGGCAGCTGGGCGAACGCTGGCCCCCGGCTGTGCTGCCTCTGTCCCTTCCTGCACGGTCGGCAGGGGACGGGGACGGGGAGGCCTGGACGCTGCCCCCAGCCTGTCCCGGGAGCGCGGGTCTGGCTGCGGCGTCCCCCTGGACCGCACGTGCGCGCTGCACCCGGGCTCCCGTCCCCAGGTGTCGGGAGAGCTCTGTCGTCACCCGGCAGGACCCATGCTCCTGCCCCAGGCCCGGCCCGGTGGCTGCGCCGGGGCCCCGGGCTCGCGTGCACCTGCTCGCCGTCCACCCGGGAGCCCCCGCGCAGCGCTGGCCGCCAGAGCGGGGAGCAGCTGGAGAGTGGGAGGCAGCGAGCCTGGCTTGGGCCCTGCCGTCGCCTCCCCGCTCCGCCTGCGCTGCTCCCCGCTGTCCTGGGCCGTGCGCGCGGCGCGTCTCTGTTGCCCCCCAGGCCATGGTTTGGGCAGCAGCGCCGGCATCGGGGTGGCCCCCAGCCGCCGCCAGGTCCCTGGGAACGTGGGGCTTGGGCAGGAGCCGGCCGGGGTCCCCAGCCAGCCGGAAATAGCAGAGCCCGCTGTTCCCAGGGGCTATAAATAGCCGTGGCGCACGGAGCCGGGCTTCTGCGGAAAATGCTGCCCCGGGTCTGTTTGTCTTGTTCAGCTACGGCCAGAAATAGCCCGGCTGCGTGGGGACGCCGCTCCTCCGGGGCCGCGGGGCCGCTCGCGGCAGGGTCCGGCACTGCACCTGCCCGGCGCGGGGACATGGGTCTGAGTACAGCACCCCTCTCTTTGCACGCCTCTGGCTGCGACTGTCCCAGCCTTGCTGCCCGGCGGGTCGCTGTCCCCCGTAGAGATGCTGGCCGAGCTCCCGTCCCCTTCGCCCCCATTCAGCCCCCGCGCAGAGCTGTCCTGCTGTCGGCCCCCGCGCTCCCCATGTGCCCGGCTCCCGTGGGGCACGTGGGGATGTCAGCACCTCCCGTCTCTCCCTGCAGCTGGATCCGCAGGCCGTGCAGACCAAGAACTGGCACATGGACGTGATCGAGATGAATGGGGTACGTCCCGGGGCGGGCCGGGGGCTCGCGCTGGGGCAGGGAGACCCCACAGTGGTTATACAGCAAGGCAACCCCCTCCCTAGGGGCTCCCGTCTCCGCTGGCTGGCTGGGTCCGGCTTCTCCGAGGCCACTGTGCGGGAGGTGACACCGGAGACGCCTGCCCAGACATGGGGTCGGGGCTTCTCCGAGAGCTAGCCCCTTCCCACCGTGACCACGCTCCACCTCTGCCCGCAGATCAAGGTGGAGTTCTCCATGAAGTTCACGAGCCGCGACATGAGCCTGAAGCGGACCCCGTCCAAGAAGCAGACGGGCGTCTTTGGGGTTAAAATCAGTGTGGTGACAAAGTAAGCGTGGGGCTTTCCCGGGAGGGGTGACGGGGCACGCGGTTCCCCGTGTCCCTGCTCCAGCTTGGCTTTCCCGGGGTGAGCCCAGGCCAGTCCCTGCAGGTGCCCCGGTCACGCAGGGTGAGGCTGGCCACCGCGTGGGCCCGAGCCGCGGCAGGGGAGACGTGCCGGGCAAGCCGTGCTGACCGTGCCGTCTCCCCGCCAGGCGGGAGCGCTCCAAGGTGCCGTACATCGTGCGCCAGTGCATCGAGGAGGTGGAGAAGAGGGGCATCGAGGAGGTCGGCATCTACCGCATCTCGGGGGTCGCCACCGACATCCAGGCTCTGAAGGCCGTCTTTGATGCCAGTGAGTCGGCGCTGCAGAGGTGGGGGGCGCAGGGAAGGGATTGAACCCGGCACGCGTGAGCTCCTGGCTCCGCTCCCCCGGTGGGGCCCAGCCCTGCGGGAGCCCCCCACGGAGAGGGAGCGCCTTGGCCAGCGTCTGTGGAGGCATCTGGTCCTCGCAGATCCCCCGTGGCCTGCATCTCCCCGGGGCCGTGACAGTGCTGGGCGTGCGGGTGTGACCGGAGCGGCGCAAGGGCTGAAAGCGGGTGCGCTGGGGCGACACGACTGCCGCGTCCAGGCTTGTAGCTCCAGCCTGGCGCCGGGCGCAGAACACGGGCCCTTGCGGCCGGGCCCCCATCCCCGCATGCTGTGCCGAGGCACTCTGCCCTGGTTCCTGCAGCCGCTCCCTGCCTGGCCGGCACTGGAGGAAACTCTGAGTCAGGGCAGCTCTGCAAGCCGATTTGCAAGTTGTTCCATGTTCCCGGAGCAGCGAGCTGGCTGTCCCCGCGCAGAGCCGGTGCCAGACCCTGCCGGGCCTCCCTGCTCCCCGGCCTCCCAGCCGGCAGGTCTTAAAGGGCACCGCTGCCCTGCTTTGCTCCGCGGCTGTAATACGGACCTTCCTCTGGTGCCCCCCAGCTCGGGGACGGGGGCGGGATCCCCTCCTGCCAGCACTGCAGGCACCGCTGGGCTGGGGGGCCGCGCAGCACCCAGGAGCAGTGCCCTGTGTTCAGTCTCCCATAGACAGCACGAGGCAGAGGAAGGCCCCGCGTGCCCAGAGGGGCTGGGCACTGGCCGCAAGCGGTGCTGCCTTCCCTGGCACCGAGCACTGGGGCGCAGCGTGGGCCAGGCCCTGCTGGGTGTACCGCACGCAGACTTGGGGTACGCCGGGTGTGACACTTAGCACGGTCTCTGCAGACAACAAGGATATCCTGGTGATGCTGAGCGACATGGACATCAACGCCATCGCTGGCACGCTCAAGCTGTACTTCCGCGAGCTGCCAGAGCCGCTCCTCACCGACCGGCTCTACCCCGCCTTCATGGAGGGCATCGGTAAGGCCCCGCAGGCTTCCTCCCGGCGGTCCCGGGGGCGGCGGGCGCTGCCTCCCACCCCGAGGGGAGGGTGGGGTGCGGGAGGGGTGGGCGCATGGCCGGTCTCAGCGCCGCCTCCTCGTCCTCAGCCCTCTCGGACCCCGCGGCCAAGGAGAACTGCATGATGCACCTCCTGCGCTCGCTGCCGGACCCCAATCTCATCACCTTCCTCTTCCTGCTGGAACACTTGAAAAGGTAACGCGCCGCGGCACCCGCCGGGGGCACGCACGGCCCTGGGGTCCCGCGGGCCAGGCAGGAGGGCGGCCGCCGGTCAGCCAGAGGGTCTGGGCTGTGCGTGCAGGAGACCGCGCCGGCACGGATGCCCGCGCATCGCTGGTGCGAGGTTCCCCCGCGTGGCACCGCGACCCGCCGCTCTGCCGGGGACCCGGGAGCGGGGAAGGCGCTGGGCTCCCGCACGCCGGGCCGGGCGGCTCGCGTTCCTTGCTCCAGAGGCATTTTGCGCTCTGGTTTGGTGCAAAGTAAACACAACAGGCAGGGGGAGGGGAGGGGGCCGCGGAGGAGCCTGGAAGGAAACTCCATTCGGCTTCCAGGCGGGGAGCTGGGCACGGCCCGTTCCCACATCTGCTCTCCTGGCCGGGCCCGCGCGGGGGGAGCGCAGCTGTCTTCTGCCGTGGCGTGTTGTAACCCTGGCCTCCCTGGCGAGGACGGGGGTGCAGAGCCGGGAGGAGGAGGAGGTGCTGGGCGTCCCGGGCTGTTCCCGGAGCCGCTTCCCACTGCTCCCCGGGCAGAGGGGGCCGGACAGCGCGGGCAGGTCCCAGCTCTCCGGGAGAGATGGCCAAAGCCGTCCGGGCGCTGGGCCAGCTCGTGCTGGGCTCGGCGGCCAAGCCAGGGGCTGGGGAGGGGAGGCGGGAGCTCCGCACCTGCTGCGTGTCCCTCTGCCCGGGCAGAGCCAGCTGGGCACGGGGCTGATGCCTGCGCCCCGCAGGGGCTCACGCACTGCCGATCCCTGCAGGGTTGCCGAGAAGGAGCCTGTCAACAAAATGTCCCTCCACAACCTGGCCACGGTCTTCGGCCCCACCCTGCTGAGGCCCTCGGAGGGGGAGAGCAAAGGGCACCCCACCCTGGCCTCTGACATCTGGTCCCACGACGTGATGGCGCAGGTAGGAGGAGCGGGGGTGCACTCCCCGCTGGGCAGGACCGGGGCTTGCTGCCAGCCCCCCGGTACCCACCCCATGCCACGACCCCCCGACTGGGCACCTCCCTCGGGGTCCTGGCCGCGTGGCAGCTGACGCTCCTGCCTGCTCCACGCGGCCTGCCTCCATGCACGCAGTCCAGCCCCGGCCTGTCTGGGCCTCACGGGGCAGGGCGGCCGGGTCCGTCGAGGGGCTCGGGGCAGGCCTGGCCCTCACGCTCTCCTCCCGCTCCGGCAGGTCCAGGTTCTGCTCTACTACCTGCAGCATCCTCCCATCTCCTTTGCCGAGCTGAAGCGCAACACACTGTACTTCTCCACGGACGTGTAGGCGCTGGGCGGCGCCGCTGCGAACACTCCCGGCCTCCTGCCGCACGGGCAGCGGGGCCGGGGCGCACCTTGGCAGGAGAGCGGCGTGCTCCTGGGACCGTGGGAGCCGCCCGCCGTGCCCAGCCCCGCGCCCCCCTGTACAGTAGTCGTGTCTTACGTACCTTTGTGTTCAGGAATCGTTCTATGTATATTCGGTCGACAGAAGAGGTCGTGACGGCTGCGGGCGTGGGTGCCCCCCCCGCGGTCCACTGCCCCCCGGACTGTTCCTGCCCGCCTGGCGCCCCCTCCTCTCGCCCAGCTCGAAGCCTCCTGCCAGTGCCTGTCTCGTGCGCGTCCCCGTGCCTGCATGCGCGGCGCCGGCTTGCTTCAGCCGCTTGGAAGCCGAGGGCTCCCGGCGACGACCAGCTCCGCTTTGCCTTGCTGCCCGTGCACCCGCTGGACCCCGCGACTGGACTGTGCTCCCCCGGTGAGCCTTGGCTCTGGGAGCGGAGGGGACTCGTCTCCCCGAGGTGCTTTGTGGCCTGCCCCGTGGCCCTGGCCTTTGTTTCTTGCCCGTCTGTTGTGTAGCACTGTGGTTCCCTCCCCGCTTCTCCTCTGCCTGGGGGGAAGGATGCTGTGACCCAGCCTGCAGCAGCTGAGCTGGGAACGGGACGCCCACGTCCGCCCCTGCTCACCAGCTGCAATGTGCCCCCACAAAGGTGGGTCGCCCCGAGGCCCCACGATCACTGCAGGTCCCCCAGGGGTGCGCTGGGGCCTCGCTAGTGCCAAGCGTGGGAGGACCGCCTGTCCCCGCCGGCCTCGTCTGGGCCTTTGCCTTAGCTGTTTGCACATGTTCCTCTCCAGCCGAGCACTGCCACTAGGGCAGCCACTGGGCCGAGCCAGCAGCAGCTGCCTTCCTCCTGTGCGACCCTGCTCCGCCACGCCAGTGCCAGCTCTGGTCGGGCACGAGGAGGGTGGAGGTGCTGCCTCGCTGCACCTTGGTGCTAGGCAGACGCCGGTGGGCGCTGGCTCCCTCTGCCCCGCAGCAGGGCCACATCTGCGCGCAGGCCACCCACCGCCCCTTTCCGCAGCAAGGCAGAGAGCATGAGCTGCGGGGAGGGAAGTAGAGGCAGAGCTGCGTCAGCCCAGGGCTGACATGGAGGAAAGCCTCGCGTGCTAGGGCAGGGCCCGGGGCGGAAGCTAGAGCACTTCCCTGCGTCGTCCCAGTCAGTGGCTCCCGCCCCCGGAGGGGTGTCTGGGGGCTGCTCCGCACCGTCCCGGGACAGCCTGCGAAGGGGCAGTCCCCCTGCGGTCCTGCCCCGCCTCGTGCCAAATGACAACGGACGCTCCGGGGCTGGCCCTAGCGGCGTGGCCCCTCACCCTGACTGTTGACTGCTGCAGGGCGAGCCGTCTGCCCCCTGAAGGGACCAGGTACGTGCCCAGCGCCCCGTTCCTGGGGCGACGGTTCCTGCCAGCCCCCACACCAGCGAAGGAGGGGGAGGCCTTTCCACCCCCTCTCAAGGGCTCTCGCACTCCAGACCCCGCTCTGCTCGGAGCGGAAGGGAAACGACGTTGTACAAAGTACCCAGGCCTCTCGCCCTCCCCTGGCGTCGGACTCCGGGACCGGGACGAGGGTGGAGCTGACTGCACAAACGGATCCCACGTCTGTCTGATTTGTTACGTGTGTCCAAGTCCCTGTCCACGACGGTGTCCTTCCAGGTGGAGACTGTACAGCCAGCCAGCCCCGGCCCCGCGGGGTGGGGGGCGCTGGACTCTTGCAGCTACAGGTAGAATAGAACTGTTCATTCATATTGGACTTTTAACGAGCTGTTAAGGATATATTTTTTGTGTTCTGTTAAACATCTGTAGATTCTGAACTTTAAATGGATGTAAAGTCTGTGAGGAGACTATGTTAATAAATGCAAAGCCCTGATGTTTGCACAAAGGGAGCCGCGGTGTCCGTGTTGCGCCTGCGCCAGCCCAGAGCTCCTGCTCCACTGCCCCCGTGTCACAGTAGTGGCTGTGCTTGGTGCTGTCCCTGTGGGGCCAGGCTGGGCTGCAGGGCAAGTCCAAGGGCCCAGACCTAGTCCAGCCTCAAGAGAGACTGCCTGCTGCAGCTGCTTGTTGGGACACCGCAGCCCTGCTGGGAGCCAGCAGTGGAGGAAGGCAGCGCAGAAACCCGGCTCTCAGACCTGCCAACCCCGCTCCACCCTGCAGCTGGGAGAGGAACTGACGGACACAGGAGACGGTACAGCAGCCTCCTTCCAAGAGGAGCACTCAGTCCGTCGCCCCGAGTTGCTGGAACAGGGGCGGTCAGGGGCCCGGCCTGGAGCGAGATGCCTCTCCGTCAGGGCAGACAGGTAAAGCAGCTCCTGAGCCAGTCCCGCTTGTTCTTGCAGGGCAGCACTTTGCTTCCACAGCTCAAGCCCGCGTGGCCCGTTTGTGCACTAGCGTGCTGCTGTGCAGCTCCAGCCCCGTGGCTCGGCAGGGCAGCATAACAGCTTGCTGCAAAGGGCCCCTTCCTGCAGGCAGGCTTAGCTGGAGCTGCACAGCCACAAACGAGCAGCTGCAGGGCATGTGGATGCGCCTACCCAGCTCACGCCACTGCTGCCAGGGCACGGCGTGGCAAGAACCAGCCGCCCATGCGTCCCCTCAGCTTAACTGGCGGAGTCTGCAGCCCACACTGCCATAGCTGTGCTGTGCTCGGTGGCACAGAGGCACCCTCAGGCGCAGCAGTCAGGGCCCCCACACTTCCTAGCTGCACCTGCCTTACCCGAGCCTGGACTGGTGCAGGCTGCCCGGCAGGCGCCAGCCCCCTCCCCACAGTCTCTCTTGCAGGAAGAGCTGCAACTCCTTGGTGGGTGGGAGCAGCGCTGTGCTGTCATGGGACCGGATGAGCCACTAACCACCCGCCGCACTGCTGTTGCCTGACACGGTGTCATCACAGGGGCCTCCTCGCCCTGCCGGCCAACAGTTATTCACTGTGCAGCTGCCAGGGTTAATTCAGGTCAGACATCAGCCTACTGCAGAACGAGGCCTTCTCTCCATTTAGCTTTTATTTCAGTGCGACCAGTCATTAAACAGCACGAGGCCAGGAGAGGCCTTGCTGAACCCAGGGATGCTCAGCTCCCCGAAACAAGATGACCTACGCCCATCGGCCGTCAGCTGGGGCCCACGAGTTCTCCCCCACGATACTGTGCTGCTTTCCAGCAGAGCCGTGGCTGCAAACCAGGTACCGTTAAACATCTGCAGCAAGTCACGAGCTGGGTCAGCTGAGTCTCCGTGTCCAGGGAGTGCCTGCAGGGATCTTTCCGCAGAGGCGATGTGTTTGATAGCAGTCAGAGCCCAGAGGGTCTGGAAGGCAGGGGGAAAGCAGGCTCCGTTCCTGGAAACGGACACAGGCAGCCAATTCATTCGGAGGATACTGACCGCTGAGCCGGGCCCTGCTCCAGGAGGCTCCAGCTGTTGTGCCGGAAGTCGTGCTACGGGCCGGCCGATCGTCAGCTGTGCAGGAGCCGCAGCAGGCACCATCCAGCTTGCTCTGGCGGACAAGCCCAAGGCAGGGAGGCAAGCCTGGTGGCCCCACTGCAGCTGGACGCCGCCGTTACCGCAGGTAGTAATCGATCACCGCAGAGAACGCGGCAAAGCCGCCGCAGCCAAGGGCCCCTGCTTTCAAACCAGCTGCAATGCAAGAAGAGACCCCGTTCAGTGACGCTCCCCGGGCATCCCGCGTTGCCCTTGTGACCCGCACGAGGAACTCGGCCACGTGTGGGCTCTCTGCTCCCGAAGGGCCGCAGACGGGTTTGGACGGGTCCGGAGAAAGGAGCATTGGCCTGTCCCAGATGCAGGTAATGAGCACAAGTAGGGGAGCGCTTCCCCCACCAATTTTTAGGTGGGTCCCTTTTAAAGGGGAGAAAACACCAGCTTTTCTACGCACGACGTCCCCCAGGGGCTGCAAGCGAGCCGAGGGGCCCGGGTCCGACGGCCGCTGCCAGTCTTTCGCTGCCAGACGCGGGCCTGTCCCCCGGAGGAGGAAAGCGGCCCCGAGACCCGACCCACCTCGAAAGCCGATGGCTCCTCCCGTGATGCAGCCGCTCGCGACGCTGTTCTTCCAGTCGGACTTGCCGCGGTACTGCGGGGCGAGAGACGCGCGGCGTTACGGGCGGCCGTGGCGGCGGCGGCAGCACCCGCGACCCGCGCGGCACTCACCGACTCGACGAGGCACTCGGTGCAGGAGAAGACAGCGCCCACGATGGCGAAGTTCTTGGCGTAGGAGACGCCGCGCTGCCCCATGTCGCGCAGCACCTCCCGCGCCGTGGGCGTGCGCAGCGGGTCCTTGGGGTCGAAGCCCACGTTGGTGTCGATGCCGGCCGTGAACACGCCGAACGCGCCGCCCAGCACCAGCCCTGCCGCAGCGCAGCGCCGTCAGACACACCGCCCTGCCCCCGGGGCACCCCCACCCCCGGGGACACCCCGCCTTGGGGCACCCCCACCCCCGGGGACACCCCGCCTTGGGGCACCCCCACCCCCGGGGACACCCCCACCCCGGGGAGCCGCGGCACCTCCGACGCAGGCCAACGCGGCCTTGAAGCCGCAGCTCTCGGCGAGGCGCTCGGCGAGGCGGAAGTCGGCGGGGGGCGCGGCGGGCAGGGCGCGGGGGGCGCGGCGCTCGCCCACCAGGTGCTGCAGCACGGCGCTGTACTGCAGCGGCTCCGCCTCGAGCCCCTCGGGCCGCGACACGCCGCCCGCCGCCGCCATGATGGGCCGTGCGCCCGGCCTCGGCCCCGCCCCCCCATTGGCCGGCGCGGGCCACCTCCCGGCCTGCCTCGCGGCGCCGCCCGCCCACTCGCCCGCGCGGGGCCTCCTGGGAAGTGTAGTCCGGGCGCGCTGAGGGGGGCGGACTACATCTCCCATGGGGCTCCTCAGCGGCGGCCCTTAGCAGCCCCTGGCGGCCGGGAGCGACAGTGCAGGGGGCCGGGTCCTTGTCGCCAGGGAGCGTCCGCGATCCCAGGCGGCAGGTGAGCGGGGCGGGGGGGGCGGGGTGCGTGGTGCTGAGGGGTGCACGGGGCTGCAGGGTGCATGAGGGTGGCCTGAGGGGTGCATGGGGTTAGGAGGTGCCTGAGGGGTGCATGGTAGAGCACAGGTCATGAGGGGTGCATGGGGTTATGAGGTGCCTGAGGGGTGCACGGGGCTGCAGGGTGCATGGGGGGTGTGAAGGGTGCATGGGGTTATGAGGTGCCTGAGGGGTGTGAGGGGTGCATGGTAGCGCACAGGTCATGAGGGGTGCACGGGGCTGCAGGGTGCATGGGGGGTGTGAGGGGTGCATGGGGCTGCGGGCTGCCTGAGGGGTGTGAGGGGTGCATGGTAGAGCACAGGTGCCTGAGGGGTGCACGGGGCTGCAGGGTGCGTGGGGGGTGTGAGGGGCGCATGGTAGAGCACAGGTGCCTGAGGGGTGCATGGGGCTGGGGGCACACGGGGGTGCGCGGGCGCTGCAGGGTGTGCGGGGGCGGGTGCAGAGGTCACCGCGGCAGGCCCCAGCGTGCCCCCCCTCCAAGGTGCCGCCACGGTGCCAGCGCGCTGCAGCGGACGGGGAGACCAGCAGTGCGTGGGGTGGGCTGGGGTGGGAGCCGGGCCCCCGAGGCTGCCCCCCCCCGCCCTGGGCGCGCGCGGAGGGGCGCTGGGCCGAGAGCCGCCCGGCGCTGGCTGTCTGCCCAGGGCCGTGGCCTGCCTTGCGCTGAGCGAAGGTGACGTCGGGCGGTCAGACTACGCGGCCCCGAGGTCCCTGCCAGCGCGGACACCCTCCGTCCGGCTAGCGGTGCCCGTGGGGGTCCGGGCCGCGCGTCCCCGCTCGGGGCAGCCAGGCTGGGTCACGCCGGCTTTCTGGTTCTCCGGTGCTCCGGTTGAACCCCACTGCACCCCTGCTTCTCCTGCTGCTATATTGACCCTTTGCCCTGCATCGATTTCTACTGGAATAAGACAAGTCTTGGTTCGGGAGCTTGGCCTGGAGGAGAAGATGGGGCGCGACTGCGAAGATACTGGCCCGATGCTTTGATGCAGCGCGTGCCAGTTTTACCCAGCGCCTCCCAACACGGCTGAAATGCTTCGTCGGGGACAGCGACGGGGTCGGCCCGGTGCCGCGTAGCCCGGGGGTCCTGGCTGCCCCGGGGGCACTAGGTCCTTCGGCGTCATTGACCCTGTGGCGTGGCCGTCGGGGTGCTTCATAACACGCGTGCCAAGCTGGAGAAGCCGGTGATGCCAGGCTTGACGTGGTAGACGGATCCGGCGACCGGTGCCTTCAAAGGGTCACCGGTGAAGTCCGGCGCGGGTCCTGGTGGAGTTGACCTGCCCTCTGCTGGCGACTCCCGGCTTTTTCCTCCGTCACCGAAGCGCGTCAGCAGCTGCTAGCCTGCAGAGAGCTGTGCAGTCCTCGCGCAGCAGCCTCGTCACGTTAACGAGAAGGACCCGCTGGCAGGATGCTCGCCAAAGGGAGCGCTGAAGTTCGCTCTTCCCTTTGATGCTAAACAGCGCGCGTTGGCTGGGCTTCGCGCCACATTGCAAAGCCCGGCTGTTCCCTGCAATGTGCTGGGGTTGGGATTTGGGCACCGAGGGCTCGGCTGTGCGGCTGCAGTAGTGTTTTGGAGGTTTTCCCCGCCACCGTCGGGGAACATGCTGCACTGACATGTGTTTGCGTGTGCTGGCTTGGGTTGTTGATGCCCGGTGAAGGACTTGGGGCTCCTCGGTGGTGCGTGCGACTGGGAGTCTCTTCTCATTCAGGTAGCAGAGGTGAGTGTTTCAGGATCAATTTTTAATACCCCGAACACATTGTTGGCTAACTCTGTGATAATATCAGACGTGCTCCCCCACCCCCACGAGTGTGTGCGCTGATAGTTTTCTGCTGGTTTCCCCAGCGTACTGGTTTCTTTTCAGCGTGCACGTCAGGATGTCTTTCTCCTCACCCTTTGCCTGCAGATGTTTTCCGTATGCAGACCAAGGGCCTGCCCCTCCAGACATTTCAGCACATGCTTAAATCCGCGAGTCGCCCCATCAGCTTCAATGGACTGTGAGCAAACTCAGACACCCGTGTGTCGCTTGCAGGGTCGAGGCCACGAGAGGACTGAAAGCTCTTGCAGACTTGGAATAAATGTAACCCTGCACTTGTCGAGTTGCCCGCTCCGAGCTTCTCTAGAAGCAAAGACCCTTCTTGCTTGCTATTTCGTGCCAGCCTCTGTTGTATTTCTGTGCTGCACGCTCCTGATTTGAGTAGTCCCAAATGCACTTCGTCTCGTTTCCTGCTAATGCTTGTGGTAGCCCATAAAGGTCAGTCCTTACTTTATATTCCCGAGTGGGCACGTGCTGATTGTTACAGGTGTTCGTGAGCTCTCTGCTCCGGTCCATTAGAGGGCAAACCGCAGGAGCTGTTTGTTAGGTGAGAACAGGCCTGGATTGGCACGTTCATAGGCGACTGGTAGGGGGGCACGGGGGTGCACGTGCCCCCCTCGACAGGGACGGTGCCCCTCCTGACGGCCGACGCTGATGCTGTCGGTAGGGCTGATGCCCCCTTGACAGGGTCGGTGGCTTCTGCAGGCGCCCCCAGATTCAGGAGGCACCAGTCGCTCATGGCAGGTTGAGCAATGACATTCAACCTTTCACTGCAGAATATAGAAACACAGGGCAGTGCCCGGGGGATAGGAAATGCAGAAATAATACTGCTGCCAGGAAGCCTGGTTCAGACGCATACTTTGCTTCTCAGCTGGAAGCTGACTCCCTCTTCTGCATAGTCTCGCGGTGTCATTTTGGGTACTGCGGCAGTGCAGGTCTTCACAGGACTCGTCTTTGGTCGGTGAGCCCAGCATTGTTGCTGAAGTGATCCAACGGGGAGGGAAGTGGTTGCAGCTGGAGACGGAAAGAATCTGGTTGTCTCATTCTTTTCACTCTCACTCCCACTCTTGTGCTCCCCTGGAGACGGACACCAGAAATGTTCTGAGCAGCAGTGCTGCCAGCTTTATAATCTCCTGGGACTGTGGACGGCCGAGCTCCCAGCACTGCTGCACGTGGGGCTGGTTTTGTAGCTACCTGTGACTCGTCAGGCTGCCACCGCCTCTTTCCCAAGAGGTGCAAACCTGGCTGAGCCAAAGTGTGCCCCATGCTCACGTACCTCCGCGTGGTATTGCACGCCACAAATGCACAAGACCGCGGTCGACCTCCCGAGTGGTGCAATTGCCTTGACAAGCATCAGCTTTTGGAAGTAGCCCTTTTTTGTCTGCCTTCTGCTGACTGAGTTTTGAGGGGTCGTGTTTTCCAGCTTCGTGTGAATGCTGAGACTCCCACCTGATAATGTGGGTCCGTGAGCTGGGGCAGGGAGCGCAGGACCCGGCAGCTTGCAGCGGCAGAGGCTGCTGGGCTGTTTGCTGAGGAGCCATCCATCTCGCCAGCTTTGCTTACCTCGCCTGCGTATGTCTGGCTGTCTGCGGAGGCCGCGGCTGGTACCCATTCCCTGCAGCGCTAGGGTGGGCTTGCACCTCGCCTGGAAGAGAGAGTGCCCCGTGCAGAGAAAGCAGCGGTGGCAGGTTGTGCGGCGGTTTGCAAAGCATCTCCGCAGAGTCCCAGATTTGCAGTTTGTCTTCCCGTCGGAGCCCCTGTCCCACCTCTCGTGGTAACTCAGAACCCTTTCCAAACCCTTCTTTATACTCGCACTAGATGGACAGCAGTGGAAGTTAGGAGTTGGGACTCCTAAGTTTTGTTCCCAGTTCTGACTCACTCGCTGGCCTTGGTTGTGTGACTCTCCTCTTCTTCCTCTGTTTACTCACCTCTGAACTAGGGGCCATGGTACTTCCCCAGCTCTCCCTGACAGTGTCAGTTTAATTACTGTTTACAAGGGGCTGTTTACAAAGAGCCCAAGAGACAGCAGATTGCACGGTGCCATCTGCCTTCATTCGGTACCGTTGCTCAAGTTTCTGAGCCACGCGTGCGCTTCTTCCAAAGTGCAAGCCAAGGCTCGGGCTAGGTCTGCGCGAGGGGTTGATGAAGTGAAGGAGCAGGGCTTGGGGTTTTCTCTCTCTGACACACGCTAGCTTCCCAGCACACAGGTGCGTCATACATCCTCTTTTAAAAGGGAGACCGTCTCTTCGATGGGGTGGTTCTGCCACCCCAGCTACCGCCACTTAATTTCTCCCGGCCGCTGGTGTCGGACGCAGCAGTGCTTTCTGCGACGGGCTGGCGTTTTTTAAAGCCCTTGTGTCATAACTCAAATGCTAAAAAAGATCTCTATCAAGTCTCGGCTGTCACCTCCCAGGGAGGTAAACTGTTGCTATAGGAGCCCGCGGTCTCTTTCAGGAGACCTGTGCTAATCTGGAGAGAAGCTGGCGTAGGAGGGAAAGCGCCTTGGGGAAAGAGGCAGCGAAAAAGCAAAGAACTCCTCAGTCTGATAAATGAGATGCAGATTTGCCAAGCAGGTGGGTTGCTCCTCGCACTGCGAGGAAGCGGTGGCATCAGGCTGCGTGATAGTCCCGTCCCTGTGGGTAATGCAGCAGATTAGAAACCTGAAAAGGCCATTTCATTAAATGTCCTCAGAAAGGAGGGACCCTCCTAACTGAGCTCTCCTGACACTCCAGGCTCAGAGGCATCTCTGGTAGCTTGGCTCTTGAACAGGCAACGTAGCACCATTGTCCTCGGGCCAGACTGAGAATGCAAGAAAAACCCTTTGTAGTCGCATCTGTAGTTTCCTTCCGTGCAGGTGCGAAGGGCCAGCGACAGAGGGAATATGCATCGTCCGTGCCCGCCACAAATCCCCTCTGCTGTCAGGAGACCCCCAAAATGAGGTTCGGTAACCAAGTATCCCTAGAAGCACAGCCCCCGTGGCAGATCGGAAGCGGCACGCACTGGGATTATTTCTTTGACGCGGCGTATAACAGTCTGCAGGGCTTCTCTTGATTGCACATAGGCTGAAGTCCGTGACTGTTCAGAAGCCCGTTGCTTTTTATTTGACAGCGGCTTCCAGCGAAAGGCCCGACGAAGCCACAGCCGTGGAAATGAGCCTTACGGAGTCGACGTGGCATTATGACCGAGGTAGCCTGAGATGGCTCATTCTGCAAGCTGCTCTTCCCTTGCGGATTTGCATCGAACGGGCCTTCTGCGGCCGACTCGCGGGGAGCTGAGGCTGGGGCAGCGCCACGCAGACTGCAGCGGACCTGCTTACACCCTTCGCAAACTGGGCCCCAAGTCAGGTGCGCGTCCTTCCTCCTAAATCCTCCCGGTGTCCAGGAGATGCGATTATGGGTGAATTGCCTTTAAATACTCATTAACTTTGTCACTATGGTAACTGCTGCAACAGATTTTCTGGCCGGCTGAAGGTTTCCCGTCTCCCCGAGTTGTTGCAGGGTAACGTTCTGCCGGCTGGATTTGCAGTTGGGAGGAAGTTATACACGCGGCAGGGAAAATCCCGTGGTTTGGTTTGTTTTCGCTGCAGCGCAGGTTAACGGTGGTGGAAGGAGATGGGATGCTTCTGTCCGCAAACCCCAGAGTAGGGACCGTCCAGGAGAGCCCAAGCGGGACAAACTTCCCCAATGCACAGCCAGCTTCTCCAGGGGCTCCAGGAAGAGTTTGATGCAGGGCCAGCCGCCGCCGGGGTGGATTCAGCCCTTGTTCTTTCTCCCCAGACTGCTAACGAAGGCCCCAAGCCGCGTTGCTGTGGTCGTGAGGGTGGCAGCAAACGTGGCTGAGACTTGCCAACCCGTTTCCTGCAGCTCGCCCTCAGGTTGTAACACCTTCCCGTCACCCTCCGGGTTATAACCAGGGAGCAAGGCCGTAAGGACCTGATCCAGAGCCCATCGAAGGCGACAGATCGATTCCCATTGCTTTCAGCGCACTTCGGATGCGGCCCTGCACTTCTCTCCTCCCATCAACAGGAAGAACAGTTTCTGAGTTTCTTATTTAATTTGGAGAACGAGTGTTTCCTCTTTCTGTGGAAATGGGAAGCTCGCTGGTTACATGTATTTAACTTTCCATCTGTCCCCCCTCGTCTGCGTTCCCAGGAGCTCATCAAGCTCCGGGGGTGCAGGACGTAGGAGCTCCTGGCCACGGACCAGACGGCGGTGAAGGTTGACTACCCAGGGCACATACTGTATCTGCTTGCTTGCCTTTGCCTTGACAGTGGATGCAGAACAGTGACATCCTGCTTGGCAAGTCAGATGACAAAGAAGAAGGCTTTTCAAGGTTGGTTTTGTTTTTCCCAAAAGGGGAACACAAGTACAGACTTCCCCACCTCACAGCCTGTGAAAAGTTTCGTGAGTTCATGCCTGTGGGGTTGGGGGAGGAGAGGCCTGTCCTGGTGAGCTGCCGGGGCCGTGCTCTCCCTTCTTCTCTGCTTTCCAAACTGCTCTTTCCTGCTCCACTTCTCCAGCTGCTCTGCCCTGCCCTGGCACTAGTAGCTGAGCAGCAGTTTCGTAGCCTGTTCGGTGACCCTTCCCTGTGATAACTCGCTCTTCAAGGATGATGTCCTGCTTTTGCTTGCCGCTCTCTGCCTAGCAAAACTGCACAGATTCATTGCAACACTTCCTTTTTGGCCCAGTGATCTGCTCTTCTTGCAGCAGGGCTGTTGCTGTATTTGAACCCCTTCAGCAGATGACTTGGAAAAAATGGCTTGCTCTCCAGGGACCGTGGAGGAGACCACCGTGCACGTGTCCCAGCTCCAGGGACAGTATGCTTCTTCCAAGCTTGGTCTTGCAGCTTCAGAAACGGGGAGCGAAGATGCGTGAGCAGAATGATGCGTACCTGAGTATTAAACAAGGAATTAGCAATGCTTCACGCACTGAATGATAGTTTATATAACCAAATCATCCCAGCTTACCCTTCTTAATGTTATTGTGCAGCGCTGCTGACCCAGAGGTAGTTTATAGGCTGCTTATACAAGAGCCTTTGCAGGCTTTGAGTTCCTTTGGGATTAAAGGACCTGTAGACATGCAAGAGGTTATTTTATTTATCAATCCTGTATTAGCTCGCTGGGCCAGCTCTGCACAACACCTAGTGCCGCCTCGCTTTCCCAGAGACTCAAAAGACTTTCTTGTTTCTCCGCTCATCATGTCTGTTGCCCCTGGATCTTGAAGGGTGTGGGTAAGCGATATTTCTGTCCGTCTGTCAGGCTCGTGTTCAAGGTAACCGTGCTTTACAGAACGTGGGAGGGCTGAGCCGTGGCCCTTCTAGACAATGGGAATTTGCATTCGATTTCTGGGGCTTGTGTGTGATGACAGCTGCTATGACAGAAAGAGCTGGAGCAGATGGTATTGTGTACATCTGTAAAAATAGACCTGCCATGTGTCTGAAGGAGAAGCTTACGCTGCTGACATGTGACTCCAGAAGCATTTGCTTCTAGCTTCTTCAGAGGCAATTAAAATGTGATCCACGTCCCACCTGGACATCCTTTTCTGTTGAATATAAACGTGTTCCCAGTTGATCTTTAGATGCAATAAGCTGCTTATTGTGTGCTAAATAACAGTGCAGCGGAGGTTCCAAGTAGGCAGTAGTGATCATTATTCATCATGTAATACAAAGAAATATTTTTTTAATAGAATCATACATTTGGAAGCAGTTTCCAGCATCATCTAGGCCAGGTCTCCGCGCAGATGCAGGATTTGCTGTTCCAAACCCACCCCCAGTCACGACAGCAGCGCCAGAGTCTCAGGCTGGAATTTCCTTGCCTTGCATAACTGCATATTTGTCACTGAGCTGCAATGTGAAATTATAGTCAGTTCTGGGAAAACCTCCACCGCTAGAGGTGTCAAGGAGGACCCCAAGGTTCGGGGCGTGTTCCCCAGTCCCTAGAAGCATTTCATTCTGCGGGGCAGCTTTGGCAGGAAGACACGAACACCTCTTTGGGCGCAAGGAATTGCTAAGAAATCGTCCAGGTCCTCTCGCTGATTCTCCGGGAATTTGCTTGCGCCGAGCAAAGGCCAAAATATTCAAAGTGCCCCTAGCTTCAAACAGCGTGAGGCTGATTTACAGCGGTGCTGAGCTCTGAGACCTGCACATAAAGTCTCTCTGGGAACTGCTGACGCTCGGCACCCCTGAAAATTAGGCAGGTGTCTCCGTGTCTGTGTATAAAGCGGATGCAGTCGATCAGCATCACCAGTTGTTGTGGGGCTAAATCGATTCCTATGTGGCTTTTGGGAATCCTGGGGTTGAGCACGGCAGAAGCTCAGGCATTTTATTTGGATAACCGCAGCCCAGCCTCGCAGGTAGCTGCTTGCAGAAGTCCTGCTCCTTGCCATTCGTCTCCTGGGGCGTGATACTTCTGTGCTTCGTTGTTTTTCTTTGATAATTTGTCCCAGTCCTTGCGGCTGCTGTACAGGAGTTGTGCCCTGCAGTCCTGCGCCCGACCCGGGGCTGTCAGCGGTTACGCCGGGCGTCCCGTCAAACCAGAACTGACAGATCAGCTCCTGGCGTTTGCAGCAACCTAAAAAGCACCATCAAATTTTACACCTAAAGGCCCCTTTCCACCAGCGCGCCAAATTCTTCATTTCCAAAGCAACCTCAGACCCTCATCTTACTCTCTTTCCTGCTCTCAGACCCGGTGGCCGCAACTTAATCGGGTGATTTTTGTCCAGGAAGGCTCCTGTCAGTGTCCACCCTGATTCTTTTCTTGCGTGAGCCGGAGGGGGACGATAAAATATCACCTTTTCTAGTGCGTCATTCAGGACGGCACGGGGAGCGGGCACGTGCCTGAATATCCTCACTCCATCCTGGTAGGGCAATCGCTGTGGCTTGCAGCCCGGTCGTTCTCAGTTGGCTGTTAATGAATAGTGGTAGCTCAGTGCAAGATTTGCAGATGAAGCGTTGAAGACTTGGGACCCCCGCCCTTGCCTGCGTCCGATTGTCATCGCAGAAGCACGCCGCTGCCTTCGCCTTGCTGCGAGTCGTGTTTTTGTCAGCAGCGTAACCATGGTGCTGCTCAGGAAAACCTTGCCTCAATTAAGGCTGTTAAAACCAGGAGAGAAGTCGTGTTTTATTGTCTGGATCTTGGTCTGCTCTGTAATTTGGCACAGCCTGGTTCAGCTCCAGTCCACCGTGATCACAGGTTTGAGCATCTGGCCGTGTTGCTCCTCAGTCGGATCCCTGCGTGCGCCAGCCCCTGCCTGCTGTGCGCCCCAGGACGCAGGTTACAACCCAGCCCTGGTGCTAATTGGCACGTCCTAGTTTTCCCCGTATCATCCCAACTGCTTGTGGATTGCCTGCGGCCGCAGCGGCGCCTGCTGGACGTCCTGCCCCTCTGTGCCCCCGTTTTCTGGGTCTGCTCTTATACAGCACGCGGTGCCAGCGCAGGTGACCCGTGCAGAGCAGCGTCTGGAAGCGGATAGACCAGTTCGCACCAGGTCCACTTGCAGGATCTAGTCCTCTCGCTGTGCCCCGTCTCCCCGCGCGTCGGGAAGCCCTGCAGGCCGGTGAAGTAGTGACTTTGGGGGAGTGGCTGTCCAGCTGAAGCTGCGAAGGAGGATGCTTTTTAAATGCCGTGGTTCAGAGCGGCGTTCTCGACGCGTTCACGTTGCAGTCTGCTGTGGCTTTTAACCTTCCAAACCGACCTCTGGAGTCGGGGCTGGTCTGGTGACTGGCGCGCATTTGGATGTGACGCTGCTTAACACACACCGTCGGGACTCATTTCCCCGTAGCTGCACGTGAATCGGCGCAGCCAGGGACGATAAACCGAGCGGCAGCGCTGCGAAGTGCAGTTGCAGCCTCGTGTCCGTATGTGAAAGTTGTGACCCCGCTTTGCACCAGAACAATAAACCCTTGTTGTGCAGGTTCATCCCCGCTCCTCATTTAGCACTTTATTAATGAGATGATAAACCCCTCCTTTGGCTTCGCTGCCCTCGGGATGAAGCAGCTCCAGACCCTAGGTTTGGCTGCTCCGTCTGTCCTCAGGTGGGGGAATGAGACGTACCCCCCACGGTGAATCAGCAGAGCTTAATGGTCCTCTGCTCCCAGGGCGCGTCCTTGTGCAAAGTGGAAGGCACTTTTCTTTTCCCTGGAAGGACCCGTCACGCTTTCTACGGCATCGGCGTGCGATGCTGAACAATCCCGCCCGTGTGCAGCGGGAAGCGTTCGCTCCAGCCACAGGTCGACGTTGGTGGCCGTGGGGCAGGCTGGGATCTTGGAGTGCGCGGGTCGCGCCTGCGACGACAGTGTTTCCCTAAACGCTGGGGTGACTTGCTCTTCCGTCTCGCCGACAACTTTAGGAGTTCACTCTTTGCACCCTTTCAATTAGCATTCTCTCGTCAACCGAGCAGCGGTTTCTTCTTTATCTTCAAAATGGGAGTTGATTGATTCATTCTGCAAATGCTCTGCCAGCTATGTGAGCTTCCTTCCTGTCATCAGCAATGAAACAGAGCAAGGGAAAATAAAGCAGAGTTTGTATCGGCTCAGCACGGAGCGGGGAGGAAGGGGCAGGGTGGCTCGTCGCAAAGCCACAGGCCGACTACTGCCCTGGCTAGCAGCGTGTTGACTCTCCCTGGTAATTACTGTACTTCTTGGGCTTACATTTCCAGACAGTACTGTTCTGTGCTTCACAACCGAATTAGAAACTTGCTTAGAAACGACGTTGCTGTTGACAGCTCATGGCTTTACTCGGGGCGCCTCTCTTTGCAACTCCTGCTTAAAAATGCCGGTCTTCGGCAGTCGCCCTGCTCTGTTCGCTGCCCAGGCCCCTTTGCCAAGCCCCCTTCTTCCTCCCCGCGTCCGTGCACCTGTGGGTCAAATGGGACGCCAGCCCTCGACTGCCCATCACGTCGAAGGGGCAGGAACCGTGCCGGGCACAGCGCGCAGTGCTTCATTTCCTGGGGCGCTCTGCTTTTCTGTGCTGCGTTGACGAGGAGGGTTTGCTCATCACGATGCTGTTCGTAACAGGCTGCTCCGGTTCTGTCCCTGCTGTGAAGCGATCAGATTGTGCTTCGTGCAGTGTCTGCTCGAGACGATGATGGTGATAATGCACGTGGGCGGCGATGGATCGGCCAGCCTGCGTGCAGTTCGTTAGCTCCGTCTTCGCAGTTACACGTTTCGCTGGCGTCCTACCCATCTCAGATGAATATCTTGGCAGTTCTTTGCTTTCGCCTCACTTCTACCGACTCATTTCTCACCGCGGCTGACCGAAGGAGAGGCATTTGGTTCAAGGGACTGGACTGGGTCTTGGGAGAACGGGGTTCATGGTATCCTCTGACACTTCCAGCGTGTCTTGAGCAAGTCGCGTAATCCTCCGGTACCACGACTTTGTTAATGGAGCGTCTCTTCCCCTATTCGGTCAAGGAGTTGTGAGAGTAAATTAATTTTGGTGCCTGTGAGAGACACAGCAGGGAGCGGTCTCAGGGTAAATGAATACCTGTTAGAGGTTTGGTTGCCTTTGGGATGATGGTATGGCAGGGTTCCTCAGATCCCGACCAGCTTTAAGGCTCGACTCAAGTGAGCAAGCAATGTGGCTTTATCTCGCTCGTGCCAGGCATTTTCAGTTTTGGGTTTTGGTCAAGTTATATCCGTCACGGCTAAAAATATCTTGGAGAACAAAATTCTTTTTTCTCCCTTTTTTTTCCTTTTGGCTGAGGGGTAGGAAAAACTATTGAGCTGACCGTCCAGAGCTGGCTTCTCACTGACCCCCATATGAAGTCAGCAGAGATGGCAAAGGACAGTGGTGTGCTTCAGTCCAGAAACACTGCATAGTTTCAAACAGGGAGCCTTTTCAGATGGCATTTTCTGGCCTAGTCCCTGAGCCATTTATTATTTTCAGAGTCCTGCTGGAATTGGACCAAGCAAGCCACGATGCCCTTTCATTTCGACACCGCCACCTTGTCGTCGAGCCTTTCTGGCTCCAAAGCATCGAAATCGAGGGGAGGCGTGAGCACGGTCCCTGCCCTGCATACCTGAGTGACTTCACTGTCTGCGCATGCATCACCAAAACAACACAACTCGCCTCTCGGGAGGAGAAACAGTTTGTTTAGATGAGAATATCCGTTGGTCATTTCTTAACGCGAATAGCAGAAAGCTCTGCCTGCTGGTCGTAGCTCGGAGAGGTCAGAGCCACGTGGAAGCGGGCAATGCACAAGTCCCGTTAGCTGCGTTCGCTGGGACTGGGCCGGGCAGATTGGATAATGGTTTTGCGCAATATCCGTTTAGGGGTCTTGCACGCGCCTCTGACCATCCCGCTGAGTCGTGCACTTGCAAACCTCAGAAAGACGGAGCGTGACCGCTTCCTAACTGGATGCTGCTGTAGCGATTTCCGTGCTTGAAGGCTTCGACACCTGAATGGGGCCGTCTCCGCTGCTGGGTGCGTCCCGAGAGAGTTGGGTCCAAAACCCGGCCTCTTCCCAACAAGCTAGGACCCAGAGTCCATCGCTGACTACTCTGCGGTCAAAGCAGCCAGGCCAAGGATCTTTTCTGGGATGAGCCCCCCCTTGGTACCCACAGGTCTGCCCCGGGACAGCCTGGCGCCTAGAACGAGGGCTGCGTGGTCCAGAGGCAGCCACTGCATTCAGGCCTCAGCTGGAAACCGATAGCATGAAACCTCCCCAGTTATCTTTATGATGCAACCGCAGCTGCCTCGTAACCGTTGCTTACATCCTGTGTTCGAATCACTGGAAAAACAGATGCCTCGTCCTAAAGCTGGATGCAGACCAGCCCCCTGGATCTGAATGTCCTAGGATGCAGGTCCAGAGCAGAGTTTTGCAAGGCTGCTGCCTCTTTAATGGCTCGACCCGAAACCCCGGCTCTGAGCGTTCCCAAACTTCAGCGTGTTGGAAATCCAGACGTTGAGCTGAGTGGTTTTTTTCCCTACCCCCCATCTCAGTTTGACCCTACATCTGCCCGATGCATCTCCGCAAAGACCTCTTTTGGCCTGCTTCTTCTCTCTCGGCGCACGGGATGTGCAGTCGGCACGGTGTTCTCGGCCGTCGGCTCTCCGGAGAGCTGCGGCGTGCAACCCCTCGCGCGGTAGATCATGACTAAATCCCTGTTTTAATGTAGCCCCTTCCTCTCCCGCCCGTACACGCATTTTGGAGGCAGTGTAGTGGGTGAGGAATATATTTTAGCACGGCTGGATCGAACCATTAGGACTCTGGGGAGCACGAGGCCCCGGGGGTGCAGCTCCTGTAAGTTCCTGCAGAAAACGCCTCCTTTTGATGCCCACCTCCCTATTTTTTCCTGCAGTATACATGCCGCACAGTTCAGCTGATCGGATTATGCAGACTAGACCGGCTTATCATGCCATCTATCCAGCGTACACTTGTGCTCTGAGGTCTGGAGGAGTACGTCCGGGAAAGGACCCCTTCCCTGCCTTGCTAAGAGCAGGGAAGCCCTTTGCATCTCCGAGCTTGGGTATTACTGATTCCTCCTTGTCCGGTGGAAATATAATATTTCTCTTTCCCCTGAGCAAGCAAGTGTGCATATGTGTGTGCGTGTGTGTGCTGAATGCCAAAAGCACTGGTGGAGCCAGCTTGCTTCCGTATGTGAATCATTTCTCAAGCAGCTCTCTGTGTCTCGTTGCAATGTGGTTTTCCTCTCAGGGAAGCGCTGAAGCCCTGAATTCTCAGTCTGGTTTGCACACGCTGTCAGAGGCTAGCGGGAGACGGTTTTCTCTTTAATACCAGGAGGAGAACAGCTTTCGCGGTAAGTATTTCATCCCTTTTTGCTTAATCGGTAAGGTGGGAATTAGATGGTCTCTAGCAGGGTTTTGTGGAGGGAGGTGCATTCTCAAAGCAAGCCGGACCTCTTTTGCTCAACACCTGGCTGTAATGCTGGACTCTAATTAACACTAGATTGGATGAGGCTGGAGAAAATGTACCGCGGGGAGCAGCCCTGCATTGGCAGGGAGTGGGGCTGGATGACCTAATAGACATTAGCAATAGAAAAACACCCTGTGATCTTTGCAGAGCTAGCTACTGTATATGCTTCTGCTGAGCTGCGTAGAGTTATTGACGGCGAGAGGACTAAAGCGGTCACGGTGCCTGCCTCTGCTTGCTGCTCTCCTTGGAGCGAGGGCGCGTGTTCCAGCCGCTGCATCAAACCGGAGAGCTAACGGGCTTCCCCTGTGCTTTTCGGAGCCCGGAAAGGGCACGAGAGGAGCAGGCTGCTGAGCAAACGGGCTCAGGGGAAGAAAAAATGGGCAGCCAGCTCCTCTGCAGTGGCAATCAGTACGGGCACGGCGGGTGGCACGCAGGAGCCATACCCTCTCGTGCCACCTTGGCACGGGGCTGTCGAGCATCTCTGTAGGAGCCGCTGGTTTCAGCAGCGTGGTAATTGGCTGTGCAGATGTGCCCCGGGCTGAATCTGGATCCTAACAGCAGTCGCAGGTACGGTGTTCGGCATTTACATAACGCGCGGCAGGTTTGCAGAGCTGTACAAACGCTCGCTCGTCACAGAGCGGCACTGGATGGCAAGCCAAAACCTCTTCCCTCCTTATGCCCAATCTGCCTTTTTTTGTTAGATGGGCTGTTTTACTACAAACTGGAAACGGTTCTCTTACCCATTTGGGTCTGCGGTGAGGAGGGGCTATTGGACTCGCTTAAATCCACTGTTCTCCAGCGGCATGCTCTGCTGGCTATTTAGTAAGAGTCGTCCTGTCTTCGGTGCGTGCCTGTCCCAGCCCGGACCCCCTGCCCTACTGCTTGGTTCTCCAGTGGCTCCATTATACAGACCCCCCTGTACTGGGCTTTCAAGTCCTTGGAGACCCACGGGTCACCGTTTGCAAAGCAAAGGCGCCGCCGTTCGAATCCAGCCAACGCTGTCCGTGTGCGGAGTGAGCATTAAAAAAAATGGAGAAGTTTCGATGTTTCCCTTGCAATTTTAGGATATGCAAATGGCTTCCTCTCGCCAAAGAGACCCCGCGGTCTCCTGCAAGTTCGCAGTGCTGCCTGTTGATGATCATGTCAGAGTTAAAGGGCCAAGTGCATTCACATGTTAAAATAGGCCGCTGCGTGCTTTTGTAGAGCACAAACGTCTCCTTTCAGAACTCAGTGCTGTCGGGGGTTGGATGGAAATTAGGCACAGGGACCATGCACCGCATGACGGGCCAGGGTTATTCACCCGTGCTCGAGGAGTGGGAGAGGCTGGCTTGCCTTCTTATTTGTGCTTCTCTCTCTCTCTCTTCCGAGGGACTCCTTAAGGCACGTGGGAGTTTCTCCCACATCAAAAGCTGATCTTCAAAACAGGCTTTTCAGCGGCTGAGACGCAGCCCCGCTCCGCAGATGGTGAATTACAGTAATTTATAGGCAGGCTACACGACTTGTCCAGGGTGGCACAGGATGTCTCTGATGGAGCTAGAAATAGCTGGCCCATGCACCGCATGGAAGAGAGCAGCTGGGCTGCCTCGCCTGGTGCACGCAGTGCTTGGGATTCGTCCGTGCTCGCCGGCGGCGTGCGGCTCCCCATCTAGAACGCGTGGCAACTCCCTTCCTCCCTTCTGAGCATATCTGCCCCGTGTGCCACAGGGTAAGGGTATGACCAGGCATTGCTGAGCAAAACAGTGATGACCCTTCCCTTTTCTAGCCGTCATGCAGCTGCGGCCCGTGTAAAGAGAGCCGCCTTCTCCTTATTGTGGGTTAGTAAAATGTACAGTGTTAACCCTGTGCATTGCTAGGGTGGTCGTCCAAAGAAATGGGCTCTGGTGACTCCCTTACCCCAATGTTTTTGCAACCTGCCTATGCTATACTTCGGGGGAGTTGCACCTTCTGCTCCAGCCGGGGACGTGCCAGGGAAAGCTCAGAGCGGCTTCGCTTTTTTGTATGAAGGCTTTTTTACTTCCGGCAGCTAGGAAATCTGGAATCCAGGTATGACTTTCCACCTTCCCGTCATCTTCTTTTGCCTTATGTCACCGAACAGGGATAACGTTCGTGGTATAATCTGAGACGCCTTCAGCCTGGGGGCCTGAGCTGAGCTGAGCTGGCGCGGGACCCGCAGCTGCAGAAGCGGGGGTCTCTGGGCTTCTGCGGGATGCAGCTGCCTCCCGAATGTAGTCTCTTGTGCGCTGTGAACATGTTTGGCATAAAGCGTGTAGCCTTGTTGGCTGCACGCAGGCTCCGGCACGCACCGTCGCATCCTGCCTGTGTGCACGCGCATTCACGCTAAGGCAACTTGTTCCCCCCCCTCCCTCGTCATGCTTTATTGATGCTGTATTGCTGCATTCCTCGTGTGCCTCTGTCAATACTTGGCTAGCACTATGTTCAAATGCAAAACCTTGCCCCGGAGTAGGAAAAAGATTATACCAGCCTCTTGTTCAACCCAGCACTTGTCATTTCTTAACCAGGTCATGTAAACACGATGGCCTAGTTGTACAGAGAGCCAGAAGCGGCATTTGACTTCTTCTCTAGCAGATCACCATGCAGCTGGTGGTTGCTGGCTGCCAAAAAGCTTTGCCAGCTTGTCAGGCTTTTGTAGCCTTATCGTGACTATCAGATGGTCAGGCTGGAGGGACGGACCCGCTCTGGCAGGGCAGCCTGGGTTAGGTAATCGGTGGCGGTGAGCGCGGGGAGGAGCTGCATGTCTGAGCAGAAAGGGGATTAGTGAAGTTACTGGAGGGGAAAACTCCTAGATGCTTTGAAATAACCTTTTGGCTTGACCCTCCCTTGCTCTGCGAGGTGATGTGCGGACTTCTCATCTACGACAGAGCCGCGTGTTCTAGCTGATGAGCAGAAAACTCTTTTCCAGCATCCCATGGTATGGGCAGGAGCGGCATCGAACGCAGGAGAAATATCATAGAAAACGAGGGTGGGACGGGACCTCGGGAGGTCACATCGAGCCCAGCCCCGTGCCTTGCTCCAAGCAGGACCAGCCCAAACTCGATCACCCCAGCCTCTCGTCCATATATCCCCCGTGCCCTTGTACAGAACGAGGCGCTTGGTTTCCTTCTTTCATCCTGCTGGAAAACGGGACGTATTTGGGAACAAGGAGTTCGTACGTTGTAGGCTCGCGGGAGAAGCCGTGTAGAACGGGAGTGGGCAGAAGGCCTCCTTCGTCGCCTGCCCGGCCGTGTCGGTAAAATCACGGATGACCCCCCGGTAGCTGAAGGAAGGGTATTTACACCAGGTACAACACTGAATCCACCCAGAGGTGCATAGGGCCTAGAAGTCTTGCTAGGACGGCTTATCTTAGTCGATGCCTACCCTTTACGATTACTTGGAGTTTTTTCTGCCCACGCTGTCCTTGCTTGTGATGTGCAGGCACTTCCTAAGGGCCCGCGATGCCCTTGTAAATAAATACCCTTTTCAGGATAAATGATGGAAAGAACGCGATCAGCCTTAAACACGCAAAAGATGAACAATGTCTGGAGACTCGGCAGTAGGCTCATAACCTAGTCCCAAGACCACCCCGTCCACACGTGGTTTCATGGTCATTCTTGACCATGGATAGCCGCCACCAGTCATCCTATTGCTCTGTTTGGGGGGGTCATTCACTACCCTGAAGCTACAGAAGAGCTACTGCGGTCCAAAAACTTGAGCACAGGACTAGGCCCCCTGCTCACGATGCTGCTACTGATGCCATGTGTGGCCGTAACTCCTCTCTGTCGTTTCCCATCCGTAAAATGGTGACATCTTAATCTACGATTGTAACGTATATCAGCACCTTGGATTGCCATGGGCTTGTGAGTGCCTGGTTTCATCATTATATCACGTCCTTCTGGACTCCTGAAGGTAAAAGGCTGTGCTTGAAGCATGGCTAAGACTAACACAAACCTTCTTGCTATTACTTGCAGGTTGTCTGGCAGAGTTTTCAAGTCGTGCCTTGTCTCTCGGTATCTTTTAAATGAGGCAGGAAAAGGCCCCTTCTTAAATGGCGAAAAAATGGTGGTGGTTGGGAGTTTTGGCCCTGTAAGCTGGCATGAGGTGTGCAGTGTATGTAGCAGGCTTACGCTCCTCCCCAGTGCCGGTGCCCAGCAAGGGTCCTAAGAGCATTAGCTATGAGCTGCCGTTGCAGTGTGCGCGTTGCTGACGTGAGCTACGCTTTGGGCAGGCAAAAATGCAGCCAGGTTTCCACTTGTGAGGATTACACAAGGACGGCCAAGGAGATGCTAAAAACTAGGCAGGATAATACAATTTAACCAAGAAGGAATGGCATTGCCCTCTTGCAAGGGCAAGTGACTGTCTAGAAGAATAAAGGATGCAACGAATCTAGAACGGATGGACGCACGCTGGGCTGGGAGGGACCGGGCCTCTAGAAAAGCAGGTCGAGATGTGGTCAGGAAAGTAAAGGAAGGTTTTGTTTTTAATGAAAAGCCCAGCCTGGTTTTAAATGGGTTTATCGGTGCGGCCGGTCTCCAAGTTGGCACCTGTCACGTTGGACTGGCATGGTCCGTGCATTGTGACCCTGGCTTGAGTCCTGGTATCAACTGAGAAGTCAAGATGAGTCATATGCAAGCATCTGTCAAATCTACAAGTGGCGCTTTTTCAGTGGGCTGCTCGGCAAGGCTGAAGAAAATGTCCCCGTCGGGTGTCTTGGCTGTGCTACCACATCACTTCCTACGCTCCAGCAGGGAATCCTTGACAGTCGCCTGGGCCGGTTCGGGCGCTCCCCCTTCCGGCTGGTGGCAAAGCGAGGAAGGGCCGTGGTTTAGGGGGCCAGCTCTCTGAACGCAGCCCGGATTCAACGCAGGAAGATCCCAGAAGACGGTCTCGCTTCCACTTCGCGGCCGTGTTCGAGGGGGGTTCTGGAGCGACCCGATTCTCGGGTGTAATGTAAGTAACTGCGAGCAAGTGGGACTACGGAGCCGATTTACATCTACAGAAGTCACGGGATTGCGTCCTTCGCGAATCCCGTCTGACCAGCAGGTAGCTGTGGCCTGGTTTTCTGAAAACGCGGCTCTCGTTGGAGCTGCCGTCTGGTCTGTTACTTTGCAGACCTGGAGATTAGTGTTCATAAGGGAGTAACTTGAAGGCCCCTGGCTAATTGAACTGCCCCGTTGATTAAGCATCACCGAGTCAACGTGTAATGTGGGGAAGGAAGGGGAAAACCGAGGGTCTTCAGAGCCGCGTGCTCTGCTTGCAGGGCCTTGTTCAGAGCCATGACCAGGACCTTTCTTTCCTCCGACACCAGTTGCCACACGATGGGCTGAAAGACAGGGTATTTTAGGTTATTGCATTCGCAGTGTTTTGTTTGACTGCTTCTATGCTGGGAGGTTGCTTTTTCCTCCTGCCTTTTCTTTCTCTTGGCTTTCTCTGCGAACAGCCTAGAGATCAAACCACAATCTCTCTGGGGTCCTTTTGGAAGAAAATGCTGACACTTATTTAAAATACGGCAGACTTGTTTTTATCGATGCATCCAGGGCCATAGGGATCCATTACCTGTTGGCAGCTTATCTTCAGGAATACAGAAATACACGGTCTAGAGCCTTCTGTGCAAATAGGTATTGGACAACGTCTCTTGTGACAAAGGAGTAGTAATAAAGTGCCTTCGCATCATGCTTTTCCTCAAGGGGAATCATACATGTGCAAGTTATTCCCTAGGGGAGAGGGACACAGGGGGAAAGCTTTTTGCCTGTAAATAGCAAGTTATTGATGGGTTGGGAATAGGATGCAGGGCTCCTGACTGTCCTTTGCTTTACCAAGAGGCCGGTCTACCTAGTTTGGCCAGTCTCGGAGGTGCAACGTGATGGTGGTCTGCTGGCTCGAGCTCCCCCTTGACTAAGAAGCCACCTCTAATTTGCAGGGATGATATTCAAGACCCAGTCAGCTCAGCTGGCACGTTCGTGGTAGTGACAAGTCCGGCCCGCGTCCGCTCACCGAAGCTGGAGGGGCGACACCTGCGAGTGCGTCCTAGTCCCAAGCTTTCACGTGGGCAGCGAATCGCAGTCAGCAGCACGTTTTCGTATTTTATGCCGTAGGCCAGACCCTAGCTAAGGCTGGGTGGCAGAAGCCGTCTTTAATTCACATCCACCCTCCTCCCTGCCCTCCCGTGGGCTCGTGTTCTCGGCCTCTGACCCAAAGCCACGTCAGGGAAGCAGAAGGTGGTGGTTAGTGGTTGCGTTGCTCCCGACGAACTGCTCTTTTGGTGCCGTGTTTGAGACAGAAAGGCTCTGAAGTGGCAATATCCTCTGCCTGAGGATCTCCAGAAACATCCTTCCTCCAGTTTATATTTAACGACACCGAGTCCCTCATCCTCTTATTTCGCCACGTTTCAAACTTCTCCCCGTGCTGCACCGAATCTCTTCTTTCAACTTGTTCAAACTTGAAACATTCGTTGTCTGTTCGCTGCGATTCCCGATCGGTTGTCTGTGACCCTGGGCAGGTGGGTCCTTGTATTCAGGCTACCGTCTCTTCTTCCTGGTGGCCAAAAGGCCTGCGAGCAAGGCAGGCAGCACAAATGAGATTTCTGAAGACGTATGCCACTGGCAGTCTAAAAACATAGGTGGGAGAGGTGTGCATCGTCTTCTGTCCTTTGGATAACGACCAGTCACTTTGGGGTACGTGTTACAGGCATCACTTTTAAGTGCCAGGAATACCCCAAACACCCACATTGTCTGTCTGCTTTGTTTCAGGATTTGCATTTCATAATGAGCACGCGTCACAAATGAGCTGTGCTCCTAAAGCCTGGGTGCGGACCTGCCCAGCGCCCTACTTTGCCATTGCTGGAGCTGCTTGCAGGCATTTCCCTGGCTCCACGCTCCCCTCTCGACCGACAGCTGGCATTTTTCATTGCCGATCAAGCCCCATGACACAGACCGTGGAGGGGATCATTATCTCCCAGAGGTTTCCCGGCGTTCCAGCTGCCCGCAATTTCAGGTCCTGCATTTTTCGTTCCCGTTCAATAAGTTGCCCTCGGAGAAAATGAGCGGCTGCTGTCGACTCCGAGGGTGGGATTCCCGTCCTAACCAGAGAACAGCAGGGCATTACTTTTCTTTTCTTAGTAATTTGTTATTTTGTGCTGTTCTGGAAACGGTTCCTTTAAAAGCTCGCGTTGCCTGGCAGTGAAAGCAGCTTCACAGGAGATGGACAGAAGCGACCTGGTTTTGTTCGTTCGGGTGCATTGAAGCTGACATCCTCTTTATCCGCAGCACAGCTCCGGTTGTACGATTTGAAGACAAGTTTGCTACGCTGGGCCTTGCCAAAATCCCTCCTTCCTGCCCTGGAGAGACTCTCTCGGGTGGCCCGTTTCATCTCTTCGTGAAGGTGCCACAGAGCGTTGTGGCGGACTCGGTGGTTTCACCTGTTAGCCGCTAAACTGGGACGGCCGATCCCTTCTGCGGCGGGCATCAGAGGGATGCTGAATTGTGCCGGATGCTGACCCCGGTCAGATCTGGATCTGTGAACTCAAAATGAAAGGCTGTCTGCTGCGGAAATTGTGCCGTCTAGTTCTTCATCTGCCCCGTGTTCACACGCTTCACTCGCTTCCTGGGCCTGTAGCTGGGCTGTTGATGATTTCGGCACAGCAGGCTCAGAAAGGAATTCCCTGTGTGAGGCGCGGTGCCCGTTTCGAGTCGCGGACCGACGGCTGCATAGAAAGAAACGTTTGCAAAAAAAAATATTCAGGACTGATAGTCTCGGAGCCGAGACTGAACTTCTGCCGAGCGCTGAATCCGCTTGGTAGATTATTTTTCTTTGTAATGGTTTTGCATATCTCGGGGTCCCTTCCTGAACTGAGAAGAGGCCTCAAGATCGATCTGACCGGATCATCTGCAATGCTTTCTTCAGAAATGCTAACGGGAGAGGTTACTTCTTCGCCCTCCTCCCACCCCGGTGTTGGCTGGTGAAGCAGTGATTTCCGGTTTCCGCCACACAAGGCCCCATCTAAATAGACCTGGACGTTTAGCCGTTTCCTTAGTTTCACCTGCTTGGCCCAGTGAAGCAGTAACATGGCAGCGCAGATATTCCTACGTACTGGTTTAGCTTGCAGCACGAGCTCCTGCTGCCTGCGAGAAGAGGGCAGAAGGACTGCTATTCACGTGGCAGCTGCCTTCGCTGAGGTTTATTCCAGCTCCTGCTCGTCTCTTTTCAGCGTGGCCATCCAAGGGCCGTCACCCGCCCCAGCCAGCCAAAATGTGCTGGCTGATTCGAGATAAAGTCTGATCGGATGTTGTTCCCCGGAGCAAGGAGCGTGATGCGGCAGAGCTGGAGGGTGCTGAGCGAGGGCCCTGGAGAGGTCCAAAGGGAACGGCCAGAAACGCGCGTGTGGTGATCTCGTCGGCACGACTATTTGTATGTGCGGTTGCCTGATTTGTACATGTGGATGTCAGGAAGCGTACGTCCATTAAAAATTAATTGCCCATTAAATGCATTTAAATTGCCAAAAAGCTGCTAATGTTACTG
The DNA here is from genome assembly GCA_030014935.1 of Caiman crocodilus. Lineage (NCBI taxonomy): Eukaryota > Metazoa > Chordata > Crocodylia > Alligatoridae > Caiman > Caiman crocodilus. The sequence continues at coordinate 16,267,902 of JAGPOW010002118.1, read as the reverse complement.
TGAAATCATAGGGCACGAGATTACTTAAACGTGATTGTATATTGTGTTCTCTCCCAAACATGAATTGCTTCAGGAAATCAGGCGTACGTACGCCTGGAAAGAAACAGGTGGTCTGTTGGTTTGGGTTTTTGTTTTTACGTCTGTGAGATCAGCTCGTGCCCTTTTACCAAACGCCTTGGCGCTCTTAATAAAACTGATGACCACGCTTACTGAAAAAAGCTGCCAGGTTATAGCCAGGGGAAAATAAATTGATTGGATTTTTCCCCGCTGTGGTCCAAGAAAAAGTCCAGCTCCTCTGCGGCTGAATAGGAGAGTTGCTGCTCGCTTGCCCTGAAACGGCAGCAAAAGAGAGTGTGAAGCTCTCTCACGCTGGTGTGCAATGGAAAATGCCTTTAAATAGTACATCCGTGACACCTGGAAGGTGTGTAGGCACCAAATGCAATTAAGCCCTGAATAGATGGTCTCCCGGGAATCCACCTTCATTAACAAGAACACAGCACAAAAATAATGCACAAATTAAGCGGTGAGGCAGAGAGACTGAGCCCTTCTCATCATGGCTCCTGCTGCCTGAGTCAGGAGGAGGCTTCGCTTGACTCATCTCTTTAGATTTCGTAAGACCACGCGCGTCCTGGTTTCGACTCTTCTGCGATAAAACTCAGTAGATGCTTAACAGGCCTCGCTTCCTGATGAGATTAGCCTGGTGTCCTGTGGTTTCTGGGCACCTGGGCGCAGGCACAAAGCAATCTGCTTGCACCCGAGCCATCTGCTCCCCAGCGTCCCCAGCGCAGGGGGTGAATGGGGAAAAGTCAGGGGTGTATGCAGCTGCTTACAGAGCCAGGCCAGCCTTTTAACCTGCAGCTGGGGGACACGGCACGTGGCTCTTGCAAGCACATCCAGTGTAATTGGATGTACCCAGGAAGAGAGCTTCGCTTCTGCTCTGCAGGAGGATTGGCTTCCCTCCTGAACTCATCCCTGGGGAGGTTTGGACTGAATCCAGGCCTTGACTTTCCCTCTGCAGAGGAGTTGATTTTGGGGGTTTTTTTTGCCTTGTCTCTTCTTAACATTGGTATTACGAAACCTCACTCCATCACTGTAGCAAGACCGGCCGCTGCTGCTCTCGATGGATCTGGTGATTGCTTAAAAGAAATGGGGGTCGTCTGCTTGTGCTACGTGAAGGGATTATCCAGGAGAGAGGGGGGCTGGATTGACAATCTGAGAGGGAGTCCTCTCTTCATCTCCGGGAGAGCGGCATCGCAGGTCGCCCCAGCAGCTCGCATCTCCCCCAGGCTCTCTCTCCACTGTGTTTCAGCCCTGAAGTGGAGGGCTGGGCTCCAGGTAGGAATGCCTCTGGTGCATTTAGTCCTCGTCCTCTCCAGAGCTGATAAAAATGCAGCTTTTACGATGTGGGCGCCTTTCCTGCCGGGCGCTAACTGAGAAATTGGCTGCTGATTCATTTAAAATGGGCAATCCTTGGCTATTAATGACTTCAGAATTCAGAACATGATCAAATCTATTTCTGTCTCTCTGGCACTGAAGTATCTGGTCTACAATCTGCAGGTTATACATTTCCTTCTCTTCCAGGAGTTTCGCCTCTGCAGGAGAAAGGAAGGCAGCTGGGAACCGATTCCCGGGTATCAGTTTAAAACACGGGAACTGTCTACGTTTTTTGCACGCTTGGAGCTTGGTGGTGGTGGGAATATTAGACTAGTGAACACATCTTGTTGGGTCATGAGCACCCATGCCCCTTGAGGGTGGTCCCAAACGTATGCGGTGAAGACTGGTTTGTCAAAGAGGTGGAGATGGAGGGAAAGGGCCATGCTCCAGGGCAAATTCATAGTTTTGCCCTCGTGCCGCTTGAACATGACGAGCAAAGCTTGTCTTGCAGACCTGGAACCTGTGCTCTAAGAATAGGAACGATGGCACCTGATTCAAAGCTGCGTTGGCATCTTGGAAATGTGTGGGCTGTGCTTAATTGGTAGCTTCCCTCTTCTTTTTTTAGTATTGCCTGGACAGTTGCCTAAGACGGTTACAGGTCCCAGCAAAATGCAGCTTTCCCCCTGCCTCTTGTGCATGTCGCAGATGTGTATCAAAGCCACGTATGGCCACAGGCAACTTTCTAGAGCGCTGTGTTTGGGTGTATGATCTTCTGTACGAGGGCTGGGAGAGAATTAAGTATATCCGTTTCCGCCCTTTAAATTGATGCCAGGTATTTCCACTGCTCTCTGGTTTCCAAATGCTTTGAAACCACGAATATCCTCTTTCCTTTCTTTCTTGTGTTCTGCAGGGTGACCGTTCCTCTGGAAAAACCATGAAGAGCGCTGCCAAGCCTTGGAGTGCTGTGCCAAAGCAAGGGAGCCACGGGATTGACCGAGGAAAACCTCTTCCTGCTGCCTCCTCGGGCATGAAGACCTCCAAGTCCTCCACTTCGCTCGCTTTTGAATCTCGGCTCAGCAAGGTACTAGCCAGGAAGCACCGCGCCGGCGTAGCCAGATAGTGTGTCCCTGCGCGCTGAATCGGGTTCACGGGGGCCTAATCCTCATGCACAAAGCTGGGCAAAGAGGTCGTGCAGGGCCAGGCGGACGCCCCCCGCACCTGCAAGTGGAGCACCGCCGGACTAATCCGTGCACTGGGGGCATTTGTTGTGCATATTGTGCAGAGAGAGATTAGTCTGAACACAGGGGGTGTCACAGGCTTGCAGATGCTCCGAGTACCGTAGAAATGGGGTGTTTTTAGGCTCGGGGTCCCGCCACTCAGTATTTGTCACTGAAACACTGTTCTTCTCGGGCACTTCTGGTATTTCTGAGCAGATGGTGGGGAGGTGGGAGGTCAGGCGAGCTGTGGCATCTTATGTAGTGGGCGGTGCATCCTTTTAAAATGCTGTGTCCCATCTTTCACTCCATCTGTAAGCTACTGGACATTTGGAAGTTAAAAGGTAGCCAAAGTGAGCAGGTAGCACGAGGCAGTGTGGTGAGGAGTGTTTCTGCCATGGAAAGCGGTGAACGTGTTAAGAGCCACTATTAAAAAAAACTTGGATGAAGCCTTTTCTAAAGGTCAGAAAGGCACATTGTTCTGATTTAGTTTAAAAAATGAGCTGGCAAAAGCCCCGCCATCATGCAGAACTTCAGATGTCTGGTTTCCTGCAGTAGATCAATGCTTTGGCTATCAACACGCGTTTGCTTCCAGGGTCCAGGAAACCACAGACTCTGAATCAGATGAGGAGATGAAAGACGGGAACAATTTAGAGTTGAGGGAGATTGGGTTTAACTTAAATGAGTTCCAGCTCTGAACCCACTAAACCGCTTAATCCTGCTCTTCAGAGACACCCTGCAGAGTTTCGCTTTTTAAGATGTTTAAAAGGTTTCTGTGTCTAACGGGTTACTAATTAAAGCCTGACCTACGGAGAGGCACAAATGGGGTAATGCAGGTGACTGTATTCCAAGCGGGATTCTTCCTTCTTGCTTTGGACCAACATCATTTCAGTGTTTTCCTTGGGAGGCATCTGTTTGGGGTGGTTTGCTTTGCATGAATTTCCTGAATACGCCTTCAGAACGAACTTGTATTTACCAGCAAAAATAATTACCGCTCTTGCTTATTCAGGTGCAGTAAAGTTTATTGAGTAAACTATGGTGGTGGCAGCGAGCGGTGGATTTTGAGTATTATGCTCCGGTGGGGAGCCGGCTAGGGGAATTTCAGGCAATAAAAATATGAAGGTAGTTCTATAGCCCGTAAGTTTCTGTGACTAAGGTCTTGTGGCTCCGGGCGGCATCTTGCCATGCGGCTGGCAAGTTATGGTACTCGTCCCCCGTAGCGCACTGCAGTTTGACGCCGGGAGAGGAGATGATCTACTCCTAATGGTGCCAGTCTTTCGTCATAACAGAAAAGGTCCTTTTCTGCTCGTTTTGGATGGGCTGTGCAAGTGCGTGCTCCATGGCTGTAGTATATCGTCCTGCCTGGCATTTCCCAGCTCAACAAACAGTAAAGTCCCCGGCCGTGTGGGAGCTATTTCTGAGCACAACATGCATCTTTTCTCTTTACAAAGGCACTGTGTTATCAGAACTCTAGTCATGGGTTTGCAAAAGAGTTTGGGGGACTTTGAGTATGAAAGCTTGATTCAAACGTGTGACTCGGGAGTGTCTGAGCAGCTCCTCGGACATCCTCCCATTTTAGGTTTGGGATTAGATCGCTTGTTCCGAGGTCTCGCATCTGTCCTCCCCCCGCTCCTGAACGTCTGGGAAAGATCACACTGCAAAAGGCACTCCCTGGTCACCCCGGGAAGTTAGTGTCAGCGGTTCCTGCACTTTGGAGCGTTTTTGGGTACCGTTTCTCTGCTCGTTCTTCTGAACAGAAGATCCTTATTCCACTCTCACTCGGAGACCTCGTAACCGCTGCACAGTTTCTGTTCCCAGGGCAGTAACCACCTTTCTACTCAAATACCTTTCTAGACGGACCTTGGGGGGGAACATGCCTTGTCTTTCTGCAGGGTTGCAGCGGTGAAGAATTGCTTTGGCTGGTATCTCTTCCTGGATGAACTGTGTTGTTGGGAGAAATGGTGGATAAGTTCTCGGGAACCTTTGTGCCAAAAGTGTGTCGGTCCAATAAATGATATTGCCTCCTCCCTCCCTACCAAAAAAATGTCCTTGCCTCTCACACGTTTCCTGGACCACTACAGCAAGCCCCCAGCCATGCTATGAGATGTGGAGATTTCTGCGGCTTGTTTTTCTAAACCTGGGAGCCGCTGCCTTCCTCTGCTGCGATGGGTTTCATCCGGCATCCCCCAAGAGCAAATCCCACTTTTCCATGTTCCCGCTTCTGATCGAGCCCCATCCTGCTGAGCACGGACACTAGCAGCCGTGCCCACCAAGCTGCGATCCGCCAGCTTTGCTCACTGCTGCTCAATAAGTAAAGCCCCTGAGGGGCCAAAGCAGCCCAAACGATTCCAGCTTTCAGGTGACGTTTCCCTTTGGGGGAGCCGCGTTACTCTGCATCCTTTCTGTGGTGGGGAACCCAAAACTGGGCGCCGGACTCCAGATGTGGCCTGCCCGGTGCAGAATAGATGGGGAAGCATCACTGCCCTCCGTGTGCTGGCAACGCTCCTGCCAGTGCAGCCCCGGATGCCCTTCGCCTGCTTGCAGACAAGGGCGCACTGCTGGCTCCTATCCAGCTTATGCAGGTCCCTTTCTGCATAAATAAATATGTTTGGGCATCACATGCCAAGGCAGGAAACCCTCCTGACTGTGGGGAGCGCGCTCGTCTGGGTGCTCAGCAGTGGCTCCTGACTGTTTGCATGGGTTTCCTGAGAGCGCTTTTTATCTCGCAAGGTTTCAGCACTTCCCTCACCCATCTCTGTACCATTACCGTCCTCACCAACAGAGCAGAGAGTGCTTCCTTCTGGTTGCTCACAAGGTGCTTTTTCTTGCAGCTGAAGAGAGCCAGCAGCGATGACATGCTCACAAAGCCAGGGGTAACGGCAGGCTCCGGGGTCTCCAGGCTGAAGAAGACCGTTACAACGGGAGCAATTTCTGAACTTGCTGAGAACCGGCTGAAGCCCAGTACAGGTAGGAATACATTGGAAGGCAGGTCGATATATATGGCCTTTGTTGCTTACCATCTTCTTGATCGGGCAGCTAGGGGAGGTAATGCAGGAAGAGACATTTCTGTGCCTTGCAGAAAGCTCACCAATAACTGGCACCTTGGGGTCAGTTTTCCATGACAGTACTGGAGTGAATGAAGGAAAGGTATCGTTGTCCACGAGCTTTTGCTTTTCCTGTTTGTGATTTTAGGTTACGAGGCCCACAGTGGTGAGTTTCTGCTCCTGGGAAAGCATACTTTTTCCTGAATTTAAATTTAAATAACATGTGAAATAAATGGGAAATCAATCTCCGTTGCCTCTGGGAGGAGGGAAGGGGAGGTTCAAAGAACACTCTTCGGTACAAATGTGATTCTTCTCCCCATCTGCTGTGCTTTCGTTGCTGGATTGACTACACCTGTCTTGGCTTTGAATGCAGGATGTCAGCTCTCTGATGGATTGAATTAATTTTCACCTAATATATGTTAAAGCTGATGACTTAACTGTGGCATAAGGGGCCCTTAAACCTGCAGATAAATCAATGCGTCTCCTGCCTGTTCAACACCCGCAGTCGTCTTTGCTTTCAGCGGGCTTTATTGGGTTTGTCACGCTGTGTTTTTTCAGTGCTGGTCGAGATAAATAACAATGAAAAATAACTCTCCCTGCTATGATTCAAGGGTGGAAGCAGCTTTTGCGAGTGCAGTGCAAGTTCTCGGCCGTGTCGCTGATCGGATTGTTATTCTCGGGCTTTGCACGCCTTGGTGTTTTCCGACCAGTGGTAGGAGACCCGCGTGCACTTTGCACGCTGCCGAGGTACGAAGAAGAGCCACGAGGTGGCAGCAGGAGCCGGTACTAAAAGTATTTCCCTCGTGATAGCCTCAGTTCCTACCGGCACAGGCGGTTCGTCCATGCCGCTGTTGAAACCCAGCAGAAGAATTTGGGTCCTAGGAGGCGGGAAGCCTTCTCCGTCCCACCTGGGATGCACGCAGCAGGATGGCCGAGACCACTTCAGAGCCCGGCGAGGAGTGAAACAATTAATTAAATAGGGATTCTCAAGGTATCCTTCGCGTGGCCGCATCCTAGCAGAACGGTTGTCCCGTCTCCCGTTCACAGCTGCGCACACCCAGCTGTCCTCCTCTTCTTGGAAGGAAACAGAGGCAGGGAGAGGCCCTGACACAAGCAGCGGCCTCGCAGCCTTCGTTACGGCTCGTCGTGTGCTTTCTCAGTGCTAACCCCCTCCTTCCCGCTGGCTTCAGCGGTACGCGAGCTTCCACAGGCAGCGACGCCGCGTGCATACCAAATACCTCTGTGCAAACCCTGGCTTTGCCCGATGAGCTCAGCAAACACACGCTTTTGTCTGCTCTCTGGTGGCATTTTAGAGGGAATGCGAGACCTTATTAAATCTGACCGTGACCTCCCTCTTTATCGCGGCCTCTGCAGGGTTCTCCAGCGTCCGAGCCGGGGGGAAGGCGGCGTTGCTAACCAGCCGGGGATTAAAGCACTTCGTGGAATTTTCTTTTCCTCCTTCAGCTGAGTGGTGCACAATGTAACGCTGTAAATTTTTCGCCGTAACCCAGACACAGATCCTATTCTTCGCTGCAGCAGAGCCAAAGCACTAGAATTTAATGGGGGCTTGTCGCATCACGTCCAAAGGCGTTTGAGACTTGTCAGCTAACGCAGAGTCGTGATGCCAGGCAAAGATCTGGGGGCGCTTAGTGCGAGTGGGAAGCGAGCGCGCTCAGATATTGTCGCACGGGACCCTGGGAGCACTGCCGGGGTCCCCAAAAGGAATATAGGTGTCAGACATAAAAGCGCAGGCTGCGTCCTGACGTGTCCGCACCCCTGTGCCTGCCTAGCTGCTGTGGAGGGGGGATGAGTACCTCTGTGTGACATTTCCAAAGGAGTTCAGACCGCCATTCAAAATTTTTTTAGGGGTCCACAAATGAAGAAAGGTTGAAAACCACTGATCTAGAGGGGATGGCTTCAGGTGCTGCACAGGTTCTGCCTGTGCATATACACACGTGCAATGGGCCTGATCTCTTTACCATGTAAACAGTTGGATGCGGGAACTCTATCCAGGACTTGGCATTACGATTCACCGTATTTCTGGCTGTACCTTGACAATGTCTGCTCAGTGGCATCGGGCGTTGGAAGGCCTTGGATGGGACTTGGGTGTGTTTTTAGCGAGCAAAAAGTGGGAGAGAGGTTATAAAGCAGAGCACCCTTGTTCTGGGGTCCCATTTAAGGATGGATACCAAGGGGGATATTGTAATGCAGTGCATTATCACCTGTAGACAGGTTAAGATCGGAAGGCACAAAGATCACGATGGTCTCCTGGAACCTGTCAAGTGCGGGAAGGCGGAGACGCATCATCCTTGTCCCACCATAAAACTTATGGCGGGACAAAACACGAGTGTCCAGACGTCCTTCCCCCTTGCTGCGGTACGACGATTCCTACTAGCAGCTTTTGCTGCTTTATCACGGCGAACGTCTGTACATTTGGGCACAAATCCCCTGCAGGGGATTGCCAGGGTGGGCCCCAACCCAGCATTTTGTGTTGCCTGGCTCCAGCCCTGGGTTTGCAACTGCAAGCATGGAGCAGAGTCCCACGGGGAGTTCCTCGGGTTGGGGTCAGGCACACAGGGCCCCGCAGCAGCAGGGGACCAGTCCTGCAGGCCCTGGGTGACATGTGCACGTGCCAAGCAAATGGATCAGCTGAGCCAGGATACATCCTGGGACAACGCATCCCAGCACAAAAACAGCATCTCTTTGTAGCCTAAGACGACCTCAGTAGAAAGAGGAGTTACGGTCCGGGCATAGCTGCTGCAACGCTTGTGAAGAAGGTATTGCTAAGGGGGCTCGGGCAAGCTAAGCCGTGGCCCCGACCGGAGAACTGTGGGGAGCGGACACCCACCTGCTCGCACGACCAGCGTAAGAGCCTGTGGCCCGCGTGCTCACCAAGCTCCTCTGGCTCCTTCATTTCAGGCTCCGGTTCGACCACGTCTGTTTTTTGTAAACCGAGCCTCACTCAGAGCCTTTGTCTGCCTCCCGTGCCTCGGCATCTCCCTGCTTCGTCGTCCTTCTCCTTTCTTCTAAACCTCAGCTGAAGTTGGACCTTTTCGCCTCCTTCGCTTATGACCGTTCGTTTTGCTTTTTGGGGTGTTTTTCTTTTCAAAGTCCGCGCTGGGACGATTTGGCTCTACCGCAGTTTTCGCTGGAAGGGGCGCTCTGTGAAAGCAGACGAGGCGCGGCGGCGGCGGCGCTGTAACAGCACATCCCCGGCAGAAAGGAAAAGCAGCCAAGTTACAGAAACCAGAACTGCAGAGGTTGCCTGCTCCCTCGGGGGGAACCCTCCCACACGTGTGTTGGTGACCTCGAGCAGGAGTGTGCGTTCCCAGCGTCACAGATAATAAATAACTGACACCAGGCCTGCCTGTACAAACATGGCCTACGGCGTGTCGGCGGTGGAGTTCAAGCCACTCTCCTGCCTTTTCATGCTGACGCAGGCTCCCCTGTCTGCCTCATTAGGAGCTGGTGCCGTAAATCGCAGAGGGATGGGTCCAGCCCCGCTGCCTCTCCATCACCGGGAAGAGGGGGCGAATCGACACATATCGTTTCAACCCACTATGAAGCAGGACGGGAGATAGACGCAGAGCGGGAATTCGTGCCTTGTGATGCCCGGCCGTGTCGCGTGCCCGCGTGGGACGCGATGGCGCTCGTAAGGAGAGCTGCTGTGGGTTCTCGCTGTGTCGTGCCCTGAAGCGGAGAAGCAATCTCACATAAAAGCCAGATTTCTACAGCTCTTGCAGCTGTTACTCCAAGTGTTGCCTTGTCCCAAAAGGAGATGGGGGAAGGGTGGTGGTCTTTGGAAGCGCTTATTGTTTGCATCTGTGAAACTACCGACCCCACGAACCCACCTGCGAAACCGTCGGCCCTACGAATGCAAGCCCACGCGCTGGTTTAGCACGTGGAGACGCGCAGGCGCGGGGAGGTGGTGGGTTTGGAGACCCCCTGCCCCGGGTGGGTGACGCGCAGGAGGGTCTGCGTTCCTCACATCGCGGTGATCACAGGTTTATGAGTGGAACCCGCTAATCGCTTGTCGTGCCCCCTCTGCCCCACCCCCGGGGAGCTGGCACTCGGGGCTGTTCCCTACCTTGGAGGACGTCGCTGTACCAGTGGAGGAGCCGAGGGATAGATGTGGGGGGGAAACCGGGGTCTCCGTTACCCGTAGCTTCCCGCGAAATCCCGAATCGGAAACGTTCTGGATTCTCCTTGTAGTTTGCCGAAGGGCCGTTTAGTTGAGTCCGCCTCGCGTCCCCCCTACTGCTGTTGTAGCATCGGCCGCTGCGGCCCGGCTGTTTTACCCACACCGGCTCTCGTCGGGCACGTGTTCGGGATTGTTGTGCCGAACGGAAGAAGCCAAAGTCGGCGAGGGGTGCGACGGGACGGGGCTGGGCGGGGGGCACGCGCCGAGCTGAGCCAGCAGCGGACACGTCCGGGAGACATCCATTTGTCTCGAGCTCTGTCAGGCTCGGTGGTGTCAATGAGCCCCATAATGGAAATAGCAGGGAAGGGTTATTTATTTTCCTAAGCTGCGGTGCCGGCTCATTTGCTTATTCATGGCGGGGCCTGAACGTGTATAGAGCGCTTCGATCTGCCTGCTTTTCGCCACCATGCTGGCAGCCGTGTCTTGATTTCCTAATGTACGGGAACGGTTTATGCCTGGAAACAATTAACGTGAATGCTGGAGCTCAGTAAAAGGTTATAACGAAGGCCGAAGATTTCGCTCTCCTTTCTGTCTCGCTGCCATAGAGTAGAAGGTACCTGTACGGGGCCAAAGCCATCTGGTTCGTCTTTATTCCACACACTTCACGCCAGCTTTCTGAGCAAGTCTTTTCACCCCCGCTGAGGCATTATACCAGGAGTTACAATCAGCGGGGCCCTTGCACGCTGATCAAAAGCCTTTTGGCTATTTGTGTTTATTCTTAAATAGAGGGAACAATAACGGGCACTCTTTCGCAGCCAAGCGCCAGGACAAGCGCATTATTGTCCGTGCCCGCGTGACTGCTGAGTTGATTAACTGTAATGGCTGGAGACAGCACCAGTGTGTAAGCATTCAGAAGGCAAGCCCTAAGGAAATTAAAGGTTTAAATTATCCCCCACATGTCCAGCATCCTCCGAAAACGAACCCAACCTGCGGGTTGCTTGGGCAGAAGCACGAACGGCAGAAAGAAGCATTGTCGGCGCAGTAAATGAAGCTGCCTAATAAATTATGTGTAAGTGGTCCCACTCCATTAAGAGGTGATTGATGCGGGTGTACGTCAGGTAGGGCTCTTTGGAAGCGGGCTCTTCGGTTTGGGCTCGCTGTCCTTGCTTTCGGCGCGCTGCGGGTGTAGGAACGGCAGCCCCAGCAAGGCCTGGTGCGTCACGAGCTTCATGGCTTTTGCGAAGCCAGCTTTCCGTGTTGGGACCGATGGCGTTCGGATCTCATCAGTGCAGCTGATGGCATTCAGGTCTCTCCCCTTGCTTGTGGGAGCGGACAGCGGGTTTGGTGTGCGTTGCCTCCCCTCTGAAACTCGGACCAGAAGGGTTCGCTCGGGGCTGGCTCAGGAGAGGAGTCGGAGCACCGGTTGTCATGTTGTCACATCTCCTATGTTAATCCTACAAGGCGTCTCTTCACCTTCGGAGTCGCGGGCGCTCTTGATTGAAGGCCCCCGGAGCGCCGTGCTTATGTAGACTTGTCCCCCCGGGATTTCCGCGGGCGCTTTGACGGGGCCTTTTTTGACCGGCGCTGCTGCTTTCCTCTCGCTCTCGCCCCGAGCACGGCGTTTCCTGATCTGGAGTGACCGTCTGCGCCAGTGTGAAGGCTTCTGGTCCACATCAGCTTCTCGGCGGCGAAAGGCTCGAAGAAAGAAAGGGCTTTAAAAACGCCTTGACGGATCTAATCGCCCATTTAATTTTTTCATAAAATGCTAATGGGCCCCAATTAGAGCTGAAAACCGGAAGGTGATCCCTTTTGAAGGACGGGTCTTAGTCGGGCTCGGGGCCCTTTGAACCCCCCATACGTCAGGCTTGGCGGTATCTGTTTCTTGTGATCTGTCAGATCAAAGGACTGCCGGGGGTTTGCCGCGGGATGCTGCACCTTGGACTCAGTCAAGCTCCTGCCTCATTTTTCCTGTAAAAGATAGCCTGGGACTAGTGCGAGAGACACTAATGAGGATGGTATGTGCTGATTCACAGCAAGCTCTCGCTAGAAGCCAAATGACCAATTTTAGCAGGGATTTCCAGGGGACAAAAAATATACTGGAGCGCTTCCTTCGGAAAGCTAGCTGGAGCCTACTGCCTTCTGCGTGGCAGGAGCCACTATTGCAATTTTCCTAGCGAAAAAGGGAATACAGCTCTGGAAAGGGAATATAAAACCAGAATCCCCTTGGCAAAAGGGGATCCTTTCCAAAGTCACCCATTTGGAAAACATGTACCCCTGTGCAAATACAAGTACATGCATGCATCCACAGCTCTGCGCCAGGCACCGGCCTGTGTTTAATGAATATATGCACATCTGTACGTATTGGAAACGTGCAAATTGAGTCAAATGTGAAGGTTAACCCTGAAGTGCCCCCCGATTATTTTAAATAACATCCTTTCTTTTCTTCTCCTTCCCTAGGCAGGTTTTGATTTAATTGCAAAGGCCACATGTTTCAGAAGATGAGGGCCTGGGCATTGTGCAGGTGTATAACTTTTAAGTACTCCTTTAGAAAAATGTTGCCAGCAACCTATGAATGGAGACCGGGTGTCTTTATTTCAGTACACAGCCTTACAGATTTCACCCATCAGAGGAGATAAAGGAATAATTCCCTCAGTTTTACAGGGGTAGCAAACTGCTTACAGCACTTGTTGTCATCCACAGACTTTAGCAGGGAAGGGCTGAAATTTGGCATTTTCCCTTTGAGTCCACCTTCTCTTGTCCTTATCCGTGATGCTGTTCTCCTAGTGCCAGCATGAATATTCAAACTTGTATTTTCAGCACCAGTTAAACCGAATTGATACCTGGAGTCATTTGCATGCATTGCCGCAGGCTGAGATCTCGAGTTGCCGGCGCTCGTCTTCCTTGCCGGTCTTACCGTTACCTACGGAGGACTCTGGATTTTGGGATTCAGTGGAACCGAGCTGTTTAATGTTCGTGTCCTACAGAGACCTTACCGCCTCTTGAGACGTGGGTTACCTGGTAGGATCCTTTGCACCAACTGGGAAAAGGGTCAAGTCTTGCAGGGGCCCCGTCTCACCTTGGCACACAAACAGAGGCTTTGCCTTCCTGAAACAAAGCTCACTACTGTCCTTTTTAGGATCTTATTGCCTGGCTTTCCTAAGCCCAAAGGGTTTACAGCTGGACCCCTTCCTTCCCCCCAGAGGCGGCCGGGAAAGGATGACCGACTTAACTAGAGCGTTGCTCTGCGCTACACTCCTTTCTACGAGCTCCCCAGTGACTAAGGGGCAATGCAATGCAATGCAGTGGCTCTGCCGGGACCGCCGACAACCGACTGCCGTGGATAAATGGCACGCGGTCCCTTTAGAAAGCTCCTTGCACCCGGCCGCAGCCAGCTCCTCGAGCAGGAGCCTTGTGTCCTGGGATGTGTCCCTTCTCACGTTGCTGCTGCCCCGCCTGAGCATGACGTCTGAGCTCCTCAGATGTGCCCTTATGTGTTTATGCAAAAGTTTCAATACTTTGCCTGTGGCTTATTAATCAAGCCGCTTGTGTAATGAATGCCACTCTCTCCCCCGCCTGCATATTGCCCAAACCATCGCTTTGCAGGCACAAGTCTGCCCGCTGGGATCTGAGCCATTTAGGAAGATGCTAGTGTGTGGTACGGATGCTGCAATGGTAAACTTTAATGACCTTAATGACTTGACTGACTAAATATGTTGACACTTAATTGGCTCAAGCAAACACATTTTGGGGAGATGCGTTGCAGCTGGAAACATGCCAGGGAAGGTTGGAAAACCTCAGCTTGAGGCCGCTGTCTAAACAGAAGGGAAGCATGCTGTCGTCCGCCTGGAGGACTACGAATCCCTCGGTCTGTTTCTGGTTATTCTGCAATCGCTGGCAGCAGAGTCGGCACGAATACCTGCAGCAGGTTAATTCTCAGCCGGTTTGGGAAGAAGGGATCCTTAAGGTTTAAACGCCTCACAACCAGGATGGCTTGGCAGGTGGCTATTGCGTTTGCACTCCAGGTTTGGGCAGGAGAGAGAGGCAAGCAGGCAGTGTTGGTCTAGTTTAACACACGAACTTGGTAAAAGAAGGAGGAGAGTGCGGCTTCTCAGACGAGTTTCCGGAAGGCTGTGCTTTGGTCCTGTGAGCTCGGGCACGACCCTCCCAAGGGCCCCGACTGCAAAGGTTTGTTTTGAAGCCAGTGGAAAATACAGCGTCGCCCTTCCCCAGTGCGGACAGCGTGGCCCATTGAGGTTTTTGCTGCTAACGAATTCCTCGCGTCTCTGGGACACGCTGTGGCGCATATTACAGATGAGACTTTTCATACAAAGTCTTGAAGAGCCCTGGGAGCTAATGCTGATCTGTAGATCGGGCGCCGCCTTAACGCTGGTATTCAAAACTCTCTCGTGGGACCCGGTCGTGGCACTTGAACCCCCGCCAGAAGGGCCGGTCCCTGACGGGTGAAATCTCGGCCCTTGCCCCCACGGCAGAGCCCGCCACTGAGCTTGTGACAGCTGTGGTGAGCTGGTGACCGGGCCCTCCGTCCACGTGGACCTGGCCTAAGGTGGCCGTAGTGGTATTTTTCTCTGCTGTGGCTTCTGCCCGAGCTTTTACAAGCTGTACTCATTACTCATGCTGATTATTTTTAGCTCCCTGCAGATGATATTTTCCAATATAACCCCTTGGCTAGAGGAACAGAAATGTGTGGAGAGCGAGGTCCTACATTTGGGGATGAGTTGAAAAAAGTGTTTCACTTCCTCACCTGTCCTTCGCCCGCAAAAAATATCTTTCCCCCTTGGCAGTGCCATGCCCGGCAGTGAGGGACGGATGGGCCGCAGGACCGTGCACCCCTTCTTTCTTGCTGCTGGAAGGAAGTCGGGTTCTCTCTCCAGTGCGCAATTTCACGAGGATGAAGTGATTGGGGTTTGTTATTCTGATTATGTAACTACAGGGGAAAGTTAGGTAACGTTGTTAGAAGCATCCTGTTAACCCTGTCATGCTGCCGCATCTCTTCGCGGGAGAAGTTGCAAGTTCGCTGCCTGCACGTCAGGCTGGAAGTTCCCCCCCGGCCCTCCCTTCTTTTTGTTTTCTGCTCGTTTCCAACTATAGTTTGACGGGTACACCCACACGTGGCATCCCTGCCTCCGTGGCTTCTGCTCAGGGTGGCTGTATCTAACAGCCTTCAACTTCCTCTTCCCTGGGGCTTGGGCTGCTGCTGTTTGTCTTGCTGTAGTCAAGTTAACGAGCCATTTCCTGTCCTGACCCTGCTAGAAAGCTAGATTTCAGGTGTGTCTGCTCCGGCGCGGCGATTTGCTTCTTGCAGGCGCTGCCAGCTGCGTGCAGCGCTGCGCTCTGCTCCGCGGGACGTTCATCCACGGCTGCTTTCGTAGTCACGATGGCTAATGTTACAGCGCAGGAAGCAGATGGCGAAGCTTGAACTGCTCAGCGTCAGGATTTATTGATCCTGGAGGCTGTGTGTCGACTAATGCATTCCCCGTGGTCAATATTATTTCCTCTTGAAGAAAACCAGAAGTCGTCACATAGTCTACAAGAAAGTAAGGTCTCCTTGCCTTGGAAGTGTTGTGTTTCACCGCTGGTCAGAAAGAATTGAGCCCCGGAGCGCGTGCGTGTCCCAGCGTAGCGTGCGTGGGACCCCGGCACCCCGTAGCTATCCCCTGCGCTGCTTGGGCGAGCGTGGCTGCTTTTCCCGCGGCAGGGCTTGCGCGTGCTCCAGCAGCTGGACTGCGACGACCTCTGCCACGAGCAAAGCCTGCTTCAGCGTCCCAGTTTCAAACCATTGCAAAAGCTACTGGTTTTGGCTGAGCGTGAGTGCCGAAACAATAAGCCAGTCGGTTTGTGACTGGTAAAGGCATGAATTTCAGCCCCGTATTCGGCACGAGCAATGGGAGAAAGCTCACCTCTGTGCTTCAGAGCCCTGTGCCTGTGCACGTTGCACGTCTCCCTTCCTCTCATTTCGCTTGCATCAGGGTCTCCCCTGGGGTTTTTTAAACGGAGGTTTTCTCTCGCCCTCCAAGCCCATTTCCCTTGTGCTGGATTTTTCAATGCTGCGTTGAGAATCCTCCTCTCCCCTGCAAAAAATAGTCATGCATTTTGGTATCAAGCAGGGCTTTGCTGTAAGCCCAGAAGCATGGGTGATTCTTTTACTCGGAGAAAGGCGAGGCATTGGCCTGGCGAGGTGACATGCAGAAGGCCAGGGTCTGTCACCTTACTTCGCTGACATCCTTGCACCTCATTTGCCTCGTCATTTTTTTCCCCCCACCTCCCCTTTGGATTTGCACTGGTTCTGCATCGGCTTCCAGGTGATTTTTGAAGTGTTGCAGATGCAAAGAAAATCCCAGGCGGCGTGGGATCCAGCTCCCACCTGTCTGAACGAGGCCTTCCCCGCGTTGCCTCAGTTCTGAGAAGTACGGAGGCTGTGGGCTTGCAGGGCAAACTAACAAGCTTTGATGGAAGCGGAGAGGAGGGGTTTTTTCCATCTTTGCTGTGCGGACGTTTGTGGATGAGGGCTGTGTGTGATTCTGCCGGTGGCGGTTATTGATCCTGGTCTGCGTGCACCCGTGTTTCAGCAAAAATATGCGGAAAGAAACAGCCGAATAGGGGTACTCGTAACGCCTTGCGGCAGTTCAGAGTACGTATTTATACAGACAGTATTTTTCACGAGTGTATCACCATAAGGCCGTGACTATAGGTCCTTTGCCGTGGGAGTTGAGTGCTACTCCGAGTCAAAGCTCTCCCACAGTAGGAATCAAATGGCAAAATGTTCAATGAAAATCATTACATTTAAATAGGAAGAGGGATGGCTGCTAAGCAGGCACCCAAGTGGCCGTTCTGCCTGTACGGGAAGGTGCAGCGTGGGCTCAGCGAAGCCCGACATTGCAGAGATCTGCATGGTACACTTTGTTTCGGTGGGCAGCAGTTCACCGGTGCAACCGTATTAAACTGCAGTTTAGCGTTTAGCCTGGCGATCCCAATTTAAACGTGACCATCACACTGAAAACAACCCATTTTGGGACAAAATCTGACTTCATGCTTTGGTTGCTATCTGGAAGATATCAAGCGGGATCCCCAGAGAGATCACCTGCACGTATCTCCTCCTGGCTCCCACAGACGGTTGGCTTGCAGGAGCCCTGGACGACCTGAACTTGCTGTTTAGGTTTTGTCATTATAAATCACTGCAGACAGACCTTGGATCCCCACGGATGGGCTCTTTTTACAGAACTTATTCATTAATCAAGGCTTCTTATCATGTGGAGTGGGAGATGAAGGGAAAAGGGAGTTGCATTGAACAGGGTCCAACTCCGTGCAAACAGCTGCACCAAACAGCCTTGAGGATTTTAACAGCAACTGACAAAGCAAAGGCTGTCAGGGTCAGGACTGGCACGTAACTTGCCCCTCTCGGTTGAGATGCTGGAGGCAATTTAGCCCTGCCTTACAGTGCGGTGCCCAGGCTCCCAAACCTAGGGGCTGGGTGGCGTGGCGGTGCGAATTCTGAATTTCCAGGCTGGTTTCCGACTGCATTGGACGCCAGGCAGCACGCTAGAATTTGTGGGCTTTTTTTAAAGATTTCCTTCCTTCCTTTTTCAAACTTTTGCTGAATTCAGGGCTGTTTCTAAAAAACCAGCAGCCCCCTCGCTGGAGTGGAGAAGGACCCCTGGGCCGGGGGAAAATCCTTGTTGCAGATACACCGCTGCTGCTCCCTTCACGGGGTGCGTTAGGGGCGCGCTTTGTCTTCCTCTGAAGCAGCAGGTGTCGGCCCCTTGCCGCGGGCAGACACAGAGCCTGACCGGACGCAGCCGTTCCACGTGCCGCCAGACCACGAGCAGTTCCCCAGTGGTCTGAATTTCAGGCCTTTCTATACCTGGTCTTGTCTACCACATTTCAAGTTGGCTGTTGGTTTGCAAGGTCATTCATTGCATTTGGTGTGTGTTCGTACGGGACTTAACGCGTTGAACGCCAGTCCGGTCGAGGGGCTGGATCCTCCTGTCATACAAGTAATTTAATAGTAGCAATTACCCCCATCCCTACTGCTGACACATCTGCTGCCCCAGCTCTTCCTATATCACGTGCTGTATCTTATAATGGACCTGGTCCTGCCACGTACCCACTCTTCCTAGGGAAGAGACAAATTGGGCACTGCTTTGCCCTTTCCGTGGGTGCCAGTGCAGCCAGTGTGGCCCATTGAGACTTGGGAACAGTGGGTGCGTCTCCACGTTCATTAATGCACCGTAATTGCGGGGCAGGAAGTTGAGTGCTGGTGACACGTACTAACTTAATGCGCTGCAATCGGCGCCACTACACCGCCGCACGTTTTTAGGTGACGCTAATGCGCAGGAGACTCGTGCTACTCTACAGTAACGTGGTTTTTGCCTGCCACGCTAATGCGCAGTAGAATGAGTCTGCTGCACGTTTAGCGTCTCGTGTAGACGCGCCCACTCAGGAGTATCGGAGTAGGTCCGGAGGGCATTAGAGCAAACCGATGCAAAGAGCAGGATTTTCCTAAGGTTTCGGCGTCCAGCTCGCACGTAAGCGCCTGCATTTTAAAGCGATTTCAGCAAAATCTGCCGTTGGAAACGCGGCTTCTACCTCCCAGTTCAGCAAGGGCCTTAAGGGCAAGCCCAAGTTCGTGGCTGTTGAGCAGAGTGCCGAAGCACGTGCTTCTGTTCTCCTGCGTCCCTGCACGTGCGGCGCCGCAGCCTGCGCTCCGGGCAGGGAGCTCGCTAGGGCCGCGTGCGACGCGTTTCTTTTCCTCGACCGGGTTTCATTCCTCAGTCCTGCGGGGCAGGACCTCTCTGCATCTGGTGCGTGTTAATAGGATGGGCTTGGCGAGGCCTCCTGGCCCCGCTGGAGCGAATGCGTGAGAGCGGTCTTGGGTTTCTTGCCGGTTTTATGCAGTCATTGCCTGCAGTTTGCCTGGCCGCCTCTGTGCGGCTTGCGTCGCATGTTGAGTCATTCTTTCTTTCCCGTCTCCCTGTCCACACCCCCCTTCCTTTATTCCAGCATGCTGGCAGCTAATTAAGCGCACAGGACGGCCTTCAGCGCATAATATTGTAATGAGGTAGGAGGGGTAGCCACAGCTGCCGTAGCATGAGCGGCAGGCTGCGCGTTCCTGGTGCCAGGAACTAGGAAGGAGCCGACTTTTCCTTTTAAGTTGGCTAGAGCAGAGAGGTGGAGAGGCAGACGGGGGAAGGTCTGCCTCCGATGCGGAGCGCGAGCGGGGCGTGGGGATCCTAGACCGTCTCCGAGCGGGGCCGGCGGAGCTCGCCGAGGATGGGCAACCAGCCTGCGAGGCCCGAGGAGCAGGAGCAAGGTCTGTGCGCCCCGGGGAGGCTGCCCGCATGACCCGCGTACTGAATGCGGTGGTTTTTCTGCATGCTTGCTGCACGCGTGTAAATGGTCCCCTGGACGGTTAGCTGTGCGCCGAGGGGAGAGGCTGCTGTCGGGGACAATGCCGGTCGGTGTCTTGGCATGGTCTCCGGATGCCCGTTGCCGGCGTTTGCCTTCCCGCGAGGGTGATTGGCGCATGCTTGAGATTTGAGGGAGGATTTTTTTTGATTTTGCTCCCTGGGAGGAAGGAAGAGATTACCGGGAGGGACCTTTCATACCTGACAGGTCTTGTTCCACGTCGCCTGCATGATGCAGCTAAAAAGTTGTAAAGCTTATCTCTGGACGTACGAGTTGTCGGGGGCTGCTGCCTCCGCATTGCTTGTGGCCCGAGGCCTCAGCTTTTCCAGGCCTGTAGCCATTGAAAAGGATCCTTTTGTGAGCGGGTCTTTCCCCCATTGTCCTGGCTGCAGCCTGGTGCTTCGGCGCGGGCAGGTTTTACGCGACGTGGGGGGGTCGTTCCCCTCGAGCAGGGAAATGTCTATGCTGCATGCTCGTGAAAAGGACAATAACGTGTCTTTGCTGCCGTGCTACCCTGCGGTTCGTCCTGCTAGCCTCTGTCATCTGGTGCGGGGAGAACAGTACCTCCATTGATCTCTTTTTTTTCCCTCCCCCCCCACGCCCGAGTCCCATTTGAGCATAAATCCTGCTAATATTCGGGCTCGCGGACCAGCGTGGTTGCCAGGGGGAGTTCGGTCGTTCGCAGAACTCCCCGTTTCGGGGAAGCTCCCCGCAGCAAGGCGAGCGGAGCCGGCGATTTCAGGTGCCGGCGCAGGTAGCTGACCTGTTGGCCTGGGGGAGACGGCGCTGCCGCTGCCTCCCGCTGTACCCGGCTCGGTGGAGATGCTCGAGCGGTTTGTGCACAACCCGTCTAATGAAGAGCAGGAGTGCTGCCAAGAGCCAGTCACCAGAGGGAAGGCCGCCCCAGGGAAATGCCATGCCTGCCTCCACCCCACGCGCCCAAATGCCCTACAAGTTTGACGAGTCTCTTTGAAGTTCAGCGTGTATTGCTATCGCTGCAGCTGGGGAGAAGCGGCATGACGATGAAGTTTAAGGTGTGGGGTGGGTGGCGGGCCAAGCTTTTCGGAGCTGGCGAAAGGCTTTGAACGCCCCTGGGCCATTATGAACAAGGGGGTCCGCGTCTTCACACCCCCGAGGTGGCTTTGAAAATTCCCACCAGCTGCAGCGTTCGTGTCTTGGGTGATATTTTGTGTGCTGCGGGGTCAGGGGTGCGACCCTGCTGCTCCCCGCATTTCAGCCTTGACGTGGGGTCGGCCAGACCGAACCGTGCCCTGAAATTTTGCTTCCGGGGGGGTTTGTAGGACAACGGGGAACGCCGTTAAAAGGTGCACGCGTGCTTCAGTTGTAAAGCAAGCATCCGTGGCTCGCTCTTGGACGCGGGGAAGCGCCCTGACCAGCCCTCACAAAACAGGAGAAAGGAAAGCCGGGCTGGAAACGTGGCCGTCAGGGGCAAGCGGTGGCTGCAGAGGTCCGTAGCTCGATGGCGAGAGCGGGACTTGAAGGCTCTGCCCCTTGCTGCTTTGGCAGGAGCGCAAGCGTGCGACGGCTTCGCTTGTGTTTGCCGGAGCTTGGGCACGATTCTCTCATTCGTTTCCAAAAGAAATTTCAAATGTGGATCTCATTTGCACACATCTAAGCTGGATTGTGGTCTGCTGAGAGCAGGTATTTAAAGGGATTTAGGCAGCTAAAAACTGCTAGTGGTTCCTTTAGCCTCCTACGCGGCATATAGAAATCTCGGATACTTAGTCCAGTGCAAGCCCAGTTCTTGACTGAAACCCCCGTGCCCGGACATCCAGGAAGCCTTGCTAGCAGTTGCTGCATTTAAATAGGGTGCTGCGGATTCAGTCCCAGGCGTAGGTAGTGTGCTCACAGGTTGGGTGAACAGGGAAGACCTATCGGACCAGGAACTACTGACATCTCATGCTGGGGGGAAACAAATGTCAGCGTATGATCTGAAAGGCGAGAGGGCGAGGGAGAGATACGGCCAAGGCAACAGGAACGTGTAGCGTTCGTCCGGCATGTCTCCAGCTTGTTTTCAGCCAGAACCACCTTAAAGCGTAGTTTTGGAGCGTATCTTCCCCGAGTGCCACAGGCTCAGAAAGAAAGTCTTTCGTGGTGCAGGTGCTCGCCTGGGTGTGCTGGCGCTGTCCAAGAGCAGGAAGGAAGTGCCCTTCCCCAGGTAGAAAAGTTTGAAAGCGCCCGAGTGAAGTAGGCTCCCCCGGAGAGCCTTAACTAGCTGAGGGCGCGATAGGGGAGAGGTGGAATTAGAGGCGAGGGGATCCCCGAGGGGGGTGACTTTTCACAGAGCAATCCCGTGTTGGTGCCTAATCGACTTGGAGATTACGGCTGCGACCAGAGATCAGGTTGTGAGCAGAGCGCTGGCGGAGCTGAGGAGAGCCCCTGAACACCCGCTCAGTCACTTGGGCTAGTCTGCGGGGTGCCACGGTGATTAGCGTCGCATGCGGAGACGCCGCCGTTGCCTTACGGTAGTTCAGGCCCCGCGCAGTTTTCAGCCTCCCTCATTCCAGAATAATTTCGATCACTTCTGCCAAGATTTTAAAAGCTTTTGTGTCGTAAAGCAACTTGCGTCATCGGGGCCTTGTTCCCGTCTGTAAAATGGGTATAGCCGTGTCGTATTACATTCATTGTATTATATGACGTAACTCGTATAACCGTGTTATGTTATATAACCGTGTCCCTGTGGCGGGCCAGTAGGGGGCGCTCCCGTTTTGAGCCGCCCACCTCCCTGCGCCCGACCACCTTCCAGGCTTCGAGTGCCTCCCCTGGGGTGCCTCAC
>JAGPOW010002118.1:16204233-16234197 GCA_030014935.1 Caiman crocodilus | reverse complement strand
CCCCCCCCCACGCATCGTGAGTGTGCAAACTCCACCTCTCTAACACTGGAGACCGGTTGCTGGCGCCTGGCACGCCCTGAGATGCTGCTCAAGGAGAGCGGTGCCAGGTGGGCTATCGAGGAGGCTGTCTGAAGACAAGGCAGCTCTCTCGTCTCTGCCGACGCATACAAGGGGAAAAAGCTGGGACTTTTCCTGGCTTCCAGTTTCGTGCCTGCTCTCAGCTTTCCACCAGCAGGAAGTATGGGGAGGTAAACCGCCCCGGTTGTGATGCACGAGCGTTGAAAGAGGCGAGGGATGGCCTGGCATGGAGAAGCACGCCTCTCCGGGCGGCTGCCGTGCAGAAGTCTCCAGTGCACAAAGCCACAGGTGTTAACAGTGGAGAGCTTCAGCCAAAGCTCATCTGCAATTCGAGGCAGAGGCTATAAGGCACCGTGGGCGTCTCAGTCCTGCACCAGCGGTGCGGAAACAGGTTGTACCTCCTGCCGTGCCGCTGACTCCTCAGCAGAATACTTGTGAGCTGTCTGGGCTTGCACTGCCAGCTGGCGTGCCCCAGGAGAAGGGCAGCCTTCAGGCCCAGGTAAAAAGGCCGTTGCTAGCGTGCTTTCGATGCACCCCTGCACCCGTCACCCACCCACCATGTCAAGCTGCGTAGACCGTAGCTGGCATCCTCTTGACCCAGCCATTCATTCATTCGTGTTGGTTTTGTCCCCCATCCCACCAGCATAAGAAAGGGAACCGGTCAGAGGAGGGAGGGAGAGAGTGAAAAAGGCAAGTCTGTTGCAAACGTGGCTTTTGGGGAGGACCGTGGGACAGAGCCCATAAAAACACAGGCGCTTGTTTGCAGACGCCTTTTGTCATCTTGCCGTGCTAATGACTTCTAACTTTGCAGCCCCGCCGTGCTCTGTGGCCACGCAGTAATTTATTTTACTGCTCTCGACATGCAGCGTGTTCGCTGTTGCTTGTTTAAGGAAAAAAAACACCCCCAGCCATGGAAGGTATTGTACCGTCGCAGTCTGAATCATGCACTGCACGGTTCACCGAAACGTCCAGCCTCGCCGTCTTAAAGTGCACGCGTGCACGGAACTAAACCTCCCACAAAGCACACGGAAATAGCCACGGACAGCAGGGATCGTGGCCTTCTCGCACCTCCGAACCGTCACGGGGAAGACGTGCGGTCGTTCCGAGTAACGTCTTGCACAAGCGCGCGGGTATTCTGCACGAGCGACTCCTGATCTGCGTGTAGAAGCGCGCCGCGCCTGCGTCCGTCCATCTGGAAGATCTTCTCCCTTGCTCTCGCAACACGCTGTGCAAAGCAGAGTACGCAGCTATCGTAAGAGGCAGATATTTCTTATCTGCCCCCCAGCTTTCTGCAGCTACTCAGGTTATAGCCAAAAAAAATAAAATTAAATTAAAAAAAAAAAAAAGCTGCCGTCTGTGTCGCCGGCCTACAATAATACCAGGCTCCCTAAGCCGAGGAAGCGGAGGGTAAGATGGATCTGAGACCAGCTCTTGCGGCTTTAAGCATTGCCAAGCTATTTGCCACCTTGCCTGGTTCTTGCCTTATCGGCATTCGGCACGTCTGCAGCTGCCAAGTCCCGCGGGCTTCGTTTCCAAGCAGAGGCCCTAAATGAGGCGGTGATTTCAGCTGGCTTGCATTCCAGCCTGGAGCCAGGGATTTGTGCCCGTCCGCTGGGTGCCCTCGCAAGCTCTCGCGACAGATGTGGGGAGCTTAGCACAAAAATAGAGGGGCAGCGTGATGAGGAAAAGCGGTGCGGTGCCGCCCGAAGCATGCCTTCTAAGGGAGAAATGCCGCAGCAGGCCTCGGCGATGGGATTGAAACGGCTCGAGATCATCTTAACGAGCCAAGCCTTATCTCATTAAAGTCCTGCTTCTGGCAAGAACTGAAAGGCAGGGAGTATCCGCTGGCGGAGAGGGCTGTGCGCTGGAGAAGGAAGCGGCAGGTGGGGGCCAGAAACGCTCGGTTTTCTTATCCTCCCCGGGAGACCTGCGTTTTCACCGCCCCGTGCCTGCTTCTCCACCCCGAAAGCAGACGTGACAGTTGCCCGTGTCAAAGGATCGAGGGTTGGCTCGGTCTGGTCACATTAAAGCACTTTGCAAACGCAAAGCAGTGCCTGAGCGTCGCGGGTTACTTCTGAATGACTGAGTAGAGTAGCAACCCGGCGGGCAGCGTCGGTCAGAGGCAGGTGGGATGTGGGGGCGACGGGGAACCGGAGCCGTCCTGCATTTCCAGTGCGTCGGGGCGGTCTGCCGCGGCCTCGGGCTGCGGGCCTGAGTAACCACGGGTCCGCTCCGTCCGAGGCGGGGAAAGCACCCTCCACGGGGTGAAGTGTTGTGTGGTGCTTTGAGCGCACCTTTGTGTGCGTTTTGGGGTGCCTCCCTCCCTCCCTTGTCTTTGTAACCTCGCGGGGAGGCACGGGGCACGTGAGCAGCTGGGGAAGCTAGGCAGGGCGGTCAGTGCTGAGAGACGGCGCAAACACACGGTGATTTCTAGGGAACACGGCAGCGGAGCGTGGAGCCCGACAGCCCTGCCGGCACGGTCAGCGCGCTGCTTGGCACGCTGGCGAAGGGCAGCCTGTGCCGGCGAGGTGTGCTTCGTCTGGACGCTCGCCGCTCTCTTCTGCGAGCTCCTCGGCCGCGTGCGGCGGGAGCGAGAGGCCGCCGGACCTGCCAGCATTGTTCTCGGGGCCGGCGTCGTTTCATCGCGGCGCCGGGCAGGTGCATCGGTCGTGACCGCATTGCAGCGCCGCCTCCTTGGTGGGGGTAAGCTGGCAGTAAGGCCGTGTCGCTGGCTGTGAGGGGCCCAAACCTGCCGCACGCGGGGCAGCCCACGGCCGGGGCGATGCCCCTGTCCTGTCCCACCGCGGCTCAGGTGTGCCCTGGTGGAAACGCGTTACGTAGAAACCAAGGGCCTCGTCGTCCCCTGCCCCCCGTGCTGGATGGGAACGCAGCAGAGGGGTGCCAGCCCGCGGCTCGAACAATGCACCCGCGCTCCCCTAACGTGACGGGGAAGTGAGCGTGACGCTCCGGCGTTCCTCCGGCGCCCGTTGAAACGCAGCGGAAAACCAGCCCTCTGCTTGCACTGCCCGTCCCGCCGGGGATGGCGCTGCCTTCCCTAGCGGGAGATGGCGAAATGCAGCCTGGCCGCGTGGGCTGCCTGCCGTTGGGCCAGGATACTCCTGCTATCTCTTCCCATAAACACTGCCGCCTTTGTCCTCTGCCTTATCATGCTTTGGCCATAACAGAGACGTTACTGTGCTTTCTCCAGAGAAAAGTCTTCTCTGTGCTTCAAGGGGTCTTTTCAGCCCGCTCTTCGTTCCCCCCCACCGCAGCGCTCGTTGTGCCGCCGGCGGCGGGGCGGGTGCGCGGGGAAGAAAGGCAAAGACGCCCCTGGTTGTGGGGGTTTCATAAATGTATGGCATTCCCTGGAGAGCTGCTGAGCAAACACTGCGTGGGCAGCCTTAACTCCTCAGCGCCCCGCCGGATCCTCGCTGGGGCTTTCTCAGTCCCGGGAGAGTCGAGGATCTCCTCGCTGTGTAACGCGGGAGCCAGCAGACCATGCGGCAGCTGGGAGTTAGGGGCTCCCCTTTGCACGTGCGTCATCCAGAGCAAGGCTTCCAAACCCCGCAAAACTGAATTTCTTCCAGCGCTGGGCTGGGATAGTTACCGTGCGAAAAGTTCTGGGTGGGTTCCCCATGTTGTTTTCTGCGTTGCTGGGAAGCTGCAGAGACCGCATTTTCCTCGTTTGCCTTTCCGGTGGTAAGACTGTCTCCAGCCCACAAACCCTTTGTCACCGACTCTGCGTGAGGACACGTTGTCCGGGTCAAGGTGTTCTCCAGTAAGCGCAGGCGTATAACTGGAGTGATGTGATTTTTAGATACCATCCCATGAACTTTGGAAGATGGAGGGAACTTCCATCTGTTAGTGGAAAGCAGGGATCCCCGGCTTCCCGGTGAGGCGTGCCTTTGGTTTCTGTCTTAGACGGCTCACAGGGTCACGTGCCTTGAAATAATTGCCGCTTCCAACCAAAACAGAAATCCAAGCCATCTCCCAATAAACCCAAGATGCTTTCTGTGCCGCAAGCAGCTCTCTGATGCATCTGCCCGTCGCAGAAGTCGGGTGACCCATCGCTCCATGGGCGCTGCTGACCAGGTGGATTTGGGGCCCGTGAGGAACATAAGTTGCACCTTCCGAGCGGATTTTGAATGATTTCTTTGAACGAAAACCTGTCCCTGCCCATTATCCATCTCTGCCTGTTCATTTTCAGTTAATTTGCTTTCTCATTAAAACTCGCCAGTAGTGATTAAAATGCACATATGCTAATTTTGTACGCGCTGTTAAAACCCATTTTGATAATCAAAGCCAACAGCCTGTCCTTGGTTAGTAGGCTTTCTTGTAGGAACCGTTAGTCGGTTTTTAATTAAGCATCTCAATGCAATTAGCATAATGTAATTAAAATAATCAAAGACTCCATTGTTTTTGTCGTAGAATTAATATCGCGGCATTTGGGGTTGCACTGTAAAAATGCTGTAGATTGTGCCACAGGCTAGGCCGGTAGGCTTGTCTTCTTGCTGGGGGAAGGGAGGAGCACCGAATAAGTGCGAGTGTCCGTCGAGTAGAAATCCAGATCTGTGGCCGGGCGTGAAGCCGTTCAGACGCCCAGGCGTTTCCTCTCGGCCATAGCTCTGTTGTTGTGGATCACGTAGATGTGGACGTGAGTTAATTTGTCTCCTCTCTTCTGTCTTTGTTGCTTCAAGGAGCTGCTTCATCAGCCAAGCGCACGGGGATCCCAGCTCCTCGGGAAACCCCATCCACCGTCTCCAGAGAGCGAGCCGTGTTGCGTGGCCCAGCGAACGCTCGGAAGACGCAGCCCAGCCCGACTTCTAGCGGCACGCCTACGCCCACCAAACACCTGCGCCCCTCGGCCAAGTCCAAGCAAGACAATGAAACGGGGGAGAAGGCCGTCCTGGAGTCCCAGGTTAAGGAGCTCCTGGCAGAAGCAAAGACAAAAGACTTGGAGATTACCAAACTCCGGAGCGAGCTGAAGAAATGCAAGGACAAAGGCTCGCCCAGCACCGAAGGGGTCAGCGCGTTAGATCAAACCCTCGCCGCGTCGCCGCTGTCACCTGGCGACGTGGACCCGCTAATACAGACGCTCCAGGAAAAGAACCGGACTTTTCAGAAAGAGCTTGCTAGCCTGGGGGAGGAAAACCGCGCCCTGAAAGAGAAGCTGCTCTACCTGGAGAGCTCCCCTCTCTCGGACACGACGGCGAGCAGCGGCGGCGACAGCAGTCTCCCGACCCCAACCACCCAGGAGTCGAGTTTCGGAAGCCCAACAAAAAGCCTGGCCAGGGGCGACCTGGATGAGGCCAGGCATCGGGCAAACGGAGGAGCTTTACGCAACTCGGGGTCCTCTAGCAGTGACGTGACCAAAGCCTCCTTGTCGCCCGATGCATCTGATTTTGAGCACATAGCAGATATACCGTCTAGGCCGGTGTCCTCGAGCAGCAACCCCTTCAAGGGTTCCAGGTGCTCCACCTCCGGGAGCTCTCCAAACAACGTCAGCGACCTTTCCGTGGCTTCGCTGACAGAGAGGATACAGAAGATGGAGGAGAACCATCACAGCACCGCCGAAGAGCTGCAAGCCACCTTGCAAGAGCTGTCCGACCAGCAGCAAATGGTGCAGGAGCTGACGGCAGAAAACGAGAAGCTGGCGGAAGAGAAGGCTCTCCTGGAGAGCTCCTTCCACCAGCACAGAGAGAGAACAGAGCAGCTGAGTCAAGAAAACGAAAAGCTCATGTCTCTCCTCCAAGAGCGAGCCAAGAATGAAGAAACCAAAGCGCAGGAGGGGAAGGTCCTGGAGCTGGAGCAGAAATGCACAGAGCTGCTGGAGAAAGCACAGTTTGAGCGAGAGAAGCTGCTCAACATCCAGCAACAGCTAACCGGTAGCTTGCGGAGCCTCGAGCGAGAGCACCAAGACGCCCAGGAGGCGATCAAGGGCCTGGGAGAGGAAAACGAGAAGCTGGGTAGGCTTCTCGAAACAGAACGGCAGGGCAATAGCATGGTGACGAAGACTCTGGAGGACTGTAAAATCGCCTTAGAAGGCCTGAAGATTGAGAACGGGTCCCTCAAAACTCAGCTAGAGAGCGAGAAGCAGAAGGCCGCGGAGATGAGCGCGGTAGGATGCACGACTGACACCTCGGAGGTGCAGGAGATGTTGAAAGTGGCCCATGCAGAGAAGGATCAGTTGGAGCTGGCTTGCACCGAGCTCAAGCAAGAACTGCTGAAGGCAAGCAGCGAGGTGAAACAGGCCCAGGGGCTGCTGGCCAAGGTAAGGCGAGCTTTCACCCTGCCTGCCCTCCTTCCCTGCGCCTAGCAGAGGCACCAGACACCAGTACTACAGTAGAGGCGAATGAATAAGCTGAGAGCGATCCAGTCTATGAACTTTGCCGCCTTTTCTGGTGACAAATGATCTGCAGATGATTTTAGGGGCTTTAAAAACGTATTGCCTACTCAGAATTTGCCAGCTGAATGCTCCCTCCTCGCTAGGTTGTTTGCGAGCAATTCGTGGTATTCAAGATGTGGTATTTGAGAGATGTGACTTAGTTTTGATGGCACGCACAGATCACGTGATATTGCTTATTCAGAAAACAGAAACACGTATAAACTCCTAGAATAGGTTTTGACATAAATAGTTGTTTTTACAGATACAGCATTTTCTTTCTGTAGCATCTGGCTTAAAACTCACTCTTTTCACGTCGGTTCCTGCTGGCGCATGGAATGCATTTACAAGAATAGTCAGGGAAAGAGCAAACGCTCCAAGTGAATTAATTAAATGTTTCGTTGAAGAAACGTAGCTGAAAATGTTTTTGCTATTTAACCCAGCTCTGTAATCAAAGCAAACCCGATTGCTGAGGGCTAGTGAAGGACAAATGTTAAGTTTGGGATAACTGGTGGAGACAGCTGGTTTATCAAATCATGCATTCCACGGCTGCAGATCCCACAAATGTCACTACGCATGAGAGGGAAATGGCCGGATGCCTTTGAGTCAATTGACTTCTTGGTGCAGGGTCAAGCCCAAAACGAGATGTTTTGTAAAAGTAAGAATGTGCCAGTCGTCTAGCGTCTTAATTAAATTCATGGGAGGAAGTATCGCATAGCACGCTGGCAAACCTACAGGCTTCTGGTTGGAGTTATTTGAGGCCTAAATCCTGTCTGGCAGGAGAACGGACTCGTTGGCTTGATCGGCTGCTTGCTTCTTAAATGACATTTGTCTTCCTGACGGGCTGACTAGTTTCACTGGGTGACAGCGCTGCGTCCGAGACAGCGTGCCGCTGCCCCTCTTCATGAGATTTCCCCTCCTCGGTCGTAGCTTTCCCTGTGCTCGCAGGCCCGGCAGTCTGCTCCCATCAACGGTGCCGTTGTCTGGCCCCAGGTGTTGAGAACACAGCTGCTCGGCGGGTTGTCACCGAGCAAGCGTAACTCCAACGCGGGATAGCGATTTGCCATCCCGCGCTGCCGGGAGAGCAGCAAACGGCAGCTACGGCTGCGGGGGGCATCGTGGGAACAGCCGTAGAGTTGGCTAGTTGCAGGGGAAGAGAGCAGTGCCAAAAAGCACCTCCTGCCCAGGGTGATTTAGGAAATCCAGATGTCCAGGCAGCCTGCATAGGTGGCCACAGCAAGTGGGGAGGCTCCCGGGGGCTTTGGACGTCTCGCTGGGGCTGATCTGTATGAAGAATAAGGGTAAAACCTGCCCAGTGCTTGGACTCGGCCCTAAACTTTCATTGCTGGGTTTTGAAACCACCGATTCCCTCCCGTCCGGTTGGGTTGTTTCATGTTGCTGCACCTCTGTGCCACCCAGACACGGCCCCGGGCTCCTGCGGCCGTTCTGCAGCCAGGCCCTGCCCGCGCTGCTCGCTGAACGCGCAGCCCCTGCCTTGCTTTTGCACAATCCACTTTCCCGCGCGGCGAGAGCCTCTCGCTTCCACGGTCCGTGGTTGCATGCTCTTGGCGCCCGTGCCTAGGGGCAGCCCACAGGACCGTGTGCCTTCGCCCCTTCAGCAACTCCACGTAGAGATCGATTTTGATGATCTAGCGTGGCAGCAGGGAAAGGCTCGTCTGCATAGCACAGCTTTCTTTTAGGCTCCGGGTTTTCTCCGCCACTCTCCTCACGCGCGATGCATCGGTGGGGTTGCGGGTTTGCAGCTTTCAGGAGAGAGCATTGCTCTAGCCGGCCACGTCTGCCGGGGTGCAGAGTGGTTTCGTTTAAGAAACGAGGGTGGGCTTTGCCGCTTGCTTTCGTTCCTTCCAGGTGGAGACCGAGTATAGTCAGCTGAAGGAGCTGTGCGACCGGCAGGCCGAGCAGCTCGCCAGAACCAGCCAGAAGCTGCAAGAGAAAACCTTGGAGTACGAGGCCGAGATCAAGAACCTGAAGGAGACCATCTTTGACTTGGAGGACCAGGTGGAGCAGCACCGTGCCATCAAGCTGCACAACAACCAGCTCATCAACGACCTGGAGAGTAGGTGGCGCAGACGCGGAGCTCAGGCAATGTGTACGGGGGAGGGCTAGACGCGGCCGGCAGGAATAACTGAGTTGGGGATTGTCATGTCGGTAACCTCCCGCTGAAAGGAGGAGCACCCAGCCCCAGGCGCTGGACTTGAAACTGGGCGTGCTGCCCTCCTTCGCAGAGCACTTGTGAGACGTACTGACGAAAAGCACGCATTAGTTAGCGGCTATTATTAATTGTCAAGGCGCGGGAGCGGGGAAGTGCCACCTGGTGGCCTGAGCCTCTCTTTGTCCTGCCAGTCTTCTACGGCTCCGGTGTTGCTGGGTTGATGGGCCGGGAACCGGGTGATAAGCAAGGGTTTTTTGGCAACGTCACTTATTACCTCTTTCAAACTGTATAGGGTTGGTTCAGTAAAAAAAGTCCCAAAAACCCGTTGCTTCTTTAGGGAAAACTGAAAGCACCCGGTGGATACATACCGTGCATTTGATCCTAGTAATTCCCAGGTCTCGGACGATGTCCAGGAGCTGGCCATTCATTTCCAAGTCACTGTTGATCCTGTCCCTGCTGTGCTTAACAGCTGGACGCAGCGAGTTTTATTCAGTGTAATACTCCGGTTCTGGTACTGCAAACATAACCTCGAGTGCCGCTTCGCCCGTTTCCTCGGCTGTCCGAGACAGCCCTGGCTGGGAGGGTGGAGTGGGGCTGGTCCTGTTTGGAGCAGGGGGTCGGACTGGATGTGACCGCCTGAGGTCCCTGCCGTGGTCTAGGCTCAGCGATTGCTCCGCCATTGTCTATAATTCTGCCATCATCCCACTCATCACATTTTCCCTCCGGCCTATTCCCAGGTAAAGTGATGAAACTGGAAGATCAGAAGCTGGATCAGGAGAAGCAGCTGAAGGCTCTGACCAAACAGATGAAGGTGAGGCTCGTGCTCCCCAGCCAGCTGCGCTTTCCCTCGAAGGCCAGCTGTGCCAGAGGCACCGCATGCTGCTTCAAGAGACCCATTTGCAGGCTATCGAAACACCTGAACACACCCCATTTTCACCCTCCTGTTCGGTTCCAGCTGAGTTTGACCCATTCTTTGGCTAAAGGGGGAAAACACGGTAGAGGCTGGTCTAGTCGCTTTGTTACCATTTGGCTGCCTAGCTTCTGTCGGTATGCTTGTTGAGAGGTGGCAGGCGCTTATCAGATGCCATCGCCCTGTGTCAAGCGCAGAGTAACACACCCAAGTTCGTATCTGACTGGGTCCAGCGCCGCCAGGTACAGGCGCCTGTGCCAGCACCAAGGAATCGACCCATTGCTTTGGCATCTCAAAAGCATTCCTTTACAAACAAGTAGGAATAATCGTTATCACTTGGCGTATTGCCTTTCACACGCAGAAGATAATAGCACAAGAGTTCTTCAAGAACAGATCCCTGACCATCACGGCAAGCGAAGCCCATTTGCAGCTGGTGATAGACTAAGCCTGCTAAAGTTCGCTGCAGACCTAAAGACAACATGGCTTTGTGTCTGCGCTCCAAAAAAGCCCACGTGCACACAGCCTCCGGCGTCAGTAGGAGATCTGTGCGCTGACATGGCCCTTAATCTCCAGAAGCAACTCCTGGCATAAATATATTCGCAAAGTACTACATTCCCATAAAAAAAAAAGCTGTTGCCCATAAATATGTCCGTACCAGGGTCCAGAATTGCCAGCATCGCCTGGTTCCTGCGTGTCAGAGCCCATCTTGTCCCCAAAAGGGGGAGCAAGTCAGGGAGTGTTTGAAGGGGTTGAGGAATAGCATGGGTGGCCCTTTCATTTGCAGCCACTGTCTTTAAAGGCCCAGAGGCCCGGTGGTGCTTTCCCCACTTTGTAATTCCCGGTGCTGTGTAGCTGTTGATGTGAAACAGGTGCGCTCTACTTCCCGTCTTGGCCATCCCGTCGCACCTTTATCGAGTGCCAGGCATCTAAAACAGGCTTAGGACTGCTCTGAGGCCTGCCACAGCCTTCGCGAGTGGGTGGTTGCTGGTGAAGGAAGCAGTCACATGCAATGCACCCAACTCCAGTGGGTCCATCCACCCTGATGCTCAGCTTCGGTCTGTCTGCCACTTTTAGGAGGATGCAGAGGAGTGGAGGCGTTTTCAAGCTGATCTGCAGACGGCGGTGGTGGTGGCCAATGACATCAAGTGCGAGGCCCAGCAGGAGCTGCGCGTGGTGAAGAGGAAGCTCCAGGAGGAAGAGGAGAAGAGTGCCAGGCTGCAGAAGGAGCTGGACGACGTGAAGGGCAGCAGCAGGTTGGTCGCTCGCAGGCATCAGGTCCCTCATCTCCGTGACTGCAAACGTGCATGTAGACAGTGCTTTGCCTCTAACCATACTTTGGCCTGGACATGCATGCTGTCTGTTTTCAATCCCCCTAGCAGGTTTTGTCTTCTTTTATTCTAAGATGTGTCTGGTTTTGTCTTTCTTAGGTCCTGTCCAGCGTTGCTAATAGGGCCTTGGGTGCAGGCTGTAGTCGACACGATTTGCCCGGTGTAGCACTTAGTGTGGATGGGTCTAATCTTAACGCTGTCGTGTATAGGCAGCCAAGTAGCTGAACATATTTTATAGGGTTCTCTGAAAAGTCATTGCTTTTTTTGAGCTGAGAAGAGAGGTTGCACCATTTTAGGCTAAAATGGGGACTCCCGCAGTGGCTCTGCGAATGTGGTACGCGCTGACTGAACGATCGATGTGAATTTTAGGAAATCTTCACTGGAGGCAGCCCGTCTGT
Organism: Caiman crocodilus; assembly: GCA_030014935.1. Lineage (NCBI taxonomy): Eukaryota > Metazoa > Chordata > Crocodylia > Alligatoridae > Caiman > Caiman crocodilus. The sequence goes on along the minus strand of JAGPOW010002118.1, from coordinate 16,222,928 downwards.
CACGGGAGATCCCCGTGTCTCTCGCTCAGCCAAGCGGTTGAAGTTTGGTCCCTCAGCCAGTGGTAGCGTTTCATGCAGGCGTCATTTTGTCTTGCAGCGAGACGGCGCTTTACCCAGGACTTTACCTGAGACACAAGCTTCAAACAATGTTCGTAAGAGAGATGTCGCAGGCTGTGTGGGAAATGTATGTTGTGCTCTTAGTTGGAGTCAATGGAGGGGACTCTATGCCAGGGCCTTTGCACGACATGAGCTGTGCTGTCTAGATGCATCGAGAAGGGGCTGTGCCCCTCTAAAGAGGAGCAGGGTCGTGCAGTATATTTCTAGCTCAGTGACGCAGCCAGATCAGAGCTCCAGAGGCTTAAGTTTCTGTTGAGCAGTGTGAGCAGAGCTGCACATCTAAGCGACAGAAACAGTGGCACCATTTACCTGGAACGTCCCAGGTTTTCTGTGCTTCTCTGGACCTGCTTGCTCATTCTCACCCGGTAGGCCCGTAGAAGGTGAACGTGGCAGCGCTGGCCGTTCCTTTCCGGGGACGTACGGCAAAGCTTGTGCTGCCGGTGTGTTTTTACTGCTTGCCATCTGCAGGGCCCATACATAAGCTGGGAGAATATGAATAGAGTGCAACTGGTAAGGGATCGGGTAGAGTGAATCACAAGTCCTGGCTTAGATGGGCAGAAGTGCTTGCTACAAGAATAGAAGTGTGTGTGGGGGGGGGGGGTGTGTGTGTTAAGATCCAAGTTCAATATCAGGGTCCCCAGGCTGTGCAGAGTGAAAAGCTACCAGCGAGTATATCTTGACGTAGAAGACGAGGATGAAAATCATATCACCAGCCAGGACTCGGGTGCAGAGTCTCCGCTGCTATTAGCGATATCACAGATGCTTGGAGCAGGGCAAGGGAAACCGCTTCTTGTTCTGCTTTAGACAGTAGCCCAAGTGCGACAGTAAGATTCGAAGCAGCTCACAAGCAGACCCTCTTTCAGTTCCCTTTGAAAGAAAAATACTTTAAGCACAAATGGTGGTTAACAGATTTTAAGGGAGGCTGGGGAAAGCCTCTTGGTTTCAGAGCTGGGTTGGTTTTCCTAAGACTACGGAACGTAACTGTGCTAGCACAGCTCCGAGGGTCAAGCATTAATTCGAATCACCTGCCTAATTCTGAGACAGTCTGGGGAGGCGCCGGCCCCTGACAGGGTACGCAGAAAGCCTCCGCTGAGCATGCCCCGGTTACAAAAGCAGAGTATATCATTCATACGTGCCCACAGCTCCAGAAGGGGCTGTTCGGACAGACTACCTTTCCTGCTGTGGTAATAAGAGGAGCTTCCAGCCAAGGCAGGGAAGGAAATTCAAGTCTAATCCAATTCCCCAAATGATATGCGTTTAATTAAGAAGTCAATTCCGGCGTGTGTTTATATCTGTCTGTCTCTGTTTTGCTTGCCTATCTGTCAAGCTTCCTTGTTGTATTACTTTGGACATGGAACCAGGAATGTGATCTCAAGCAGGCAACATAAATTCTTCGCGAAGGGAAGGTGCTGAGCCGAGTTTCCGCATCGGCCCCACCTTTTCGGTAAGAGATTTGACGGGGATCACGCGCCGCCTGCGGAGAAGTCGTTCGAGGTGCAGTTGCAATGCAGAGGGGCACGCGGGAGACAGAAAGCAGTACAAATCCGAGTCTAGACCGGCCGACTGCCCAGTGCTGGGCGATGGCATTTGGAAACTCATACTGACGTTTCGTTCGGCAGATCCCTGAAGCCCCCAAAGCTAGTGCTGGTGACCAGTGCCGCGCGCCCATCTCCCCTCCCATTTCTGAGGCCTCTATCCTACCCAGGTCCTCATCCTCTTTCCTTCGACAAGTCTCGGGGCAACACTTGATCTCAATGCAGGCAGAGGCTGCAGGGCTGCTGCTCGGAGCCAGCCCTGTATTCCTGTCCATGCACGGGCTTTTGCCACAGACTGGGCCCTGGCAGAAACCTTCTGTAGCACGACCCAGAGCTATAAAATAGCCCTCCTGTGTGCTAATGCTGAGCAGCTGTGCATTCAGCAAGACGCCAGACAATCCCGGGTGAAAGTTTCCTGCCTGATTTTGTTTTTCGTTAAGCTCCGTGGGGGAACGCACTTTCCAAAGAGTTTGCTGCTCAGGGGGGCTGGTTTTTTTGGCAATAGCTCAGCCACCTCTCGAGGCTCCTTGAAACCCCTATCGCAAATTGATCTCGAAGCCAGTTTACCTCCCAAGAGGTCCTGCCTTTTAGCGTTGGCTTGTGGCTGCCCGAGTTCCCGTCTCCACCTAAGTTTGGTTTCACCGTTACGTCCTTCTAATCAGAGAAAAAGTCATTTTTGGTTCAGGATCAGCCAGAGAACTTGCAGAAAATGCCCTGATGAGGTCATCAAAGCTCATCGGAATGAAGGTAAGAGCCTCTCACAGACACCTTTAACATGGATTAACTGTCTAATGCTGTGACTAGGAATGTCGGGGGCGGGGGATAAAAGATCAGGCAAAGCAGCGAGACGGGGAGTGGAGGAGTTACTTCAGTCCGGAGTTAGCATTAGCACGAGCCCCAGCCTCAGTCCGAGTGAAAGGTATAGGCCAGCACCCCCGCGTGTTTGCAGCGGAGCTTTTTATGATGCCTTGCACCGGATTCACGGTTGTTTTCTGACGCCAAAAGCAGAAACTCTGCAATCCGCTGTTGCACAAAGCGCATTCACGTAGGTGGTGACAGTTGTAGTCTCATCCCCCAGGACACAGGCCTGAAGGTAGCTGCTTTATGACCATAACTATCGTTGCTGGAAAAGCCATCGGAGATTGGGTCCAGCGCGCTGCCGAAGGACGCAAGTGTCCGCAGGACATGCACACGCCCGGTTGCCTTAGGCACGCGCTGGCTCTCCGGCCCCGTTCTGCCAATGCTGTGGCCAGCAGCAGGAAAGCGTTGTCTTTCTCTGACCCTCGCGCTTCCTCGTGAAGGTGGCGAGGTTGTTCTGCCATCCCCCGTGCGCTGCTGCACATGCAATGGGATGCTAATGCCATGCACTGCAAGTCAAACCCAGGCTGGAAACGGTTGGGCCAGGACGTTCTCCTGAAGACCCACTTCCTAGAACAGAAGAGAACGTGCGATTGCTCAAAGGGAGGGCATTAGAGAAGGACTCCCCACTATCCCACTAATTTGCTTCCACCCTTCCTCCTGTAGCCACGTCTCCAGCGCCGCAGCATGGCAGTGTTACATGCTCTCTCTCCTGGAATTAAACTCGTATTATCTGTGTATTAAACCCTAATGTCGGTCTGTATGTGCTGATGTGCTGCTCCTTTGTGCCTGTGTTTTTGCAGCTGTTCTGTCTTAAGAGGTTCGATCAGTTCGCCTTGTTCTCTCTTCAAATGAGAAAACCGGGGCTTCGGGCAGGAGCCTGGCTGAGTTGTGGTTTGCTATCCTGAGCCACTCCGCAGGGTTTGGGGGCCACGTTAAGGTTATCCCAGCCCTTTTGGTGTAGGAAACCAGAAACAGGAGCCCTGGCTGGAGCAGACAGCTTCTCGCTGTACTTCCTGAGTAGGTCCTGCTGCCCGGGAGGAAGGGAGCCGGGGAAATGCTCACAAATGCCCTTTAAAAATATTCCTTCCCATCCAAGAGACGTGTTTCCCTTGTCGTTCAGATCGTGACTTGCTCGTGGTGGCACACTGATCTGCTTGCCTCTATGCGACTGCAAGAAGTCTGCAGGACCGTCCCCGTCCCAGAGTGTCACCCCGACCACTGATCGGTATAAAGGGGGGGATGTGAGCCTAACTGACCTTCCACCTTCATGAATAAGGGTGCTTAGAGATAGGAAAAGAAGAAATAAACGAGCTCCCAATATCCTTTCAGCTTTGATTTGAGACCTTTCTGGCCATCTAATCGCCCGCCAGGTCAGTGGCAGTCCAAGCAGCGTGTGCCGAGGTGCCAGTGGATGACAGCATTGCTTCCCCCTCCGCCTGGTTCCCCATTTGCAGCCCACCCCGAGGGGATCGTCCCTGGGGCATTTGGACAGTGCATTGTATTTTCCCTCTCCCTCCCTCGTCTGTGCGCTGACGAAGACTGGGTGCGGGGCAGGGGAAATGCAATGCGAAGCAGTCTCTTGGCTGCTCTCGGGCCCCTCGGTCTCCCCTCAGGAGGAAAAAGCAAGTTGTTCTCGAATTGCGACCGGTGCTCTGCTGCCCCTATGTTAGGGGGGAGATGGGAATTATTCTAAAACACTGACGATTGCACTGCTCAGCTTTGTTTTATATAACTTGTTCTATAATTTGTCTTTGTTTCCATAGGTGCCTGATCTCTGCCAGTTAGCACAGCCCTGGCATGCTGCAAAGCCAGGCCTGGGGGACTCCTCAGACAGACAGTATCTTCAACCCCAAAAAAGGACGTTTCAGCCGGAGAAAGCACCTCAGATTATCATTGCCCTGCAAAAGTCCAGTGCGTCCCAAAGCGTGAAAGCTGTTCAGACCCACCTTCTCCCCTGCGCAGGAGCTTGATCCTTTGCTTCCAACAGGCTTCTGTCTCCTGAGGATGGTTTGAGGTGGAAACCCTTTTGAACCCATTTTAAAACCGTGACAAAGGTATCTTAGAAACCCAAGCCTTGGGACTGAACTGCCTGTTGACTCTGGGGGATGGCGGTTTCTCTCAGGTGGAAATCTGAGCTTGCCTTCTTTTTTTTTTTTAGCTAAAAAAAGAAAAGTGTTTCTGTGTGTGTGTCTCCTCTGTAATATTTTGTGCACGCACATGTTATGTACTCGATCTATAACAAGGCTTACATCTATTTTCTAACGGCTCTAGGGTTTTGCAGGTGGGTATGACAGAGAAGTGCCGATCACCTGCGGAGGCTAGGTTGCTGGCCTAGGAAACGAGGAGAAGCCCCGCGGGGAGGTGAAGCGCTTGCTTGGCTGCCCAGGTGTTTCGGAGGCTGTGGAGGCCGCGGTGACGACGGACGTGCCACTAGGTGGTAGCATCTGACTCGAAGTGCATCTGAGGTTTGGGCATTTCTGGCCGCGGACTTCGACTCCGAAGGAGGCACCCGTGAGGTCGGGACAAGCTGTTTCCTCGGACGCTCTGAGCGGTCGGGAGGAAAAGCAAGAAGTGCATCAAGCCCTCGGGGCGAGAGCAGCCCCCCGAAAGAGCCTCGTTCTCCTCCCCTTAACTCAGGTGGCGCGTGCAGGCAGGGAAGATTAGCCATGGCGGTACCTGAGAGGTGAAGATACCAGGAGAGCTTTCCTAGACACCAAGGAGGAACAGGGAAGTCGCCTTCTCCATCATGAGACGGGTGGGATTCATTCCCTCGTGGGCCTGGGACCCCATGATTTGGGCCCGCGGTGCCCTCTCCTCCTTCAGGACAAGAGGATGTAGCGGGAGCCTGGCCTCAGGGCAAGATATTGTAGGGAAGCGCTAAGCACCAGCGTGACTTTGGCATGATCTCTGTGCCATGTTACATGCGTGTATGTGCACTCGTGCTGCCTCTCTACCATCTGTGCTGGCAATTGTTGAATGTTTTTACATGTTGAAAAGTGCATTGGAGTGCAAAATAAATACGTAACTGTGTGGCAGTGTCTGCTGCTTGCCTTTGGCCTCTCTTCTGTTCGGTGTATCAGCCGCTGTGTGCATCTCTTCTTTGTCTCCCCGGCAGTCGGGACGGTCCCCAAGCTGCTTTGCGGTGATGGCAGTGTCAGGACACGCAGCCAAGGAAACCAGCAGCTCTTCTAGAGGGCACAAGGACAAGCTGTGACAGCGTTGCTCGTGGGAGCGGGTCAGAGCCCCCCTCCACCCTCCCGTCCTCTGCTCTTCTTAGCCCCATAGCAAACGCATTGAGCACCCTGAGGTTTGCACCTTGTTGACTCACTATTATTCGTGTAATCCAGACCTGAAGAGTAAACACGGTGACCAGCTGCTGGCATTAGAGGAAAGCTCATTGCCTCGACTCTCTCGCACTCCTGGGGATCAAGTGAGTGACAATGGTATGTAAAACCTCTCTCAGGTCCCCTGCGGCTCAAGTGCTTTGGCTTCCTCGTGAAGCTGCCCCGCTGCGGCTAGCGGCGCTTGCTGCCTCGAGCTGCGTGTAGCGTTCATCTGTGTCTGAAGCAAAGCACGCGGCCATAAATGACTGTTTTGTGTTGGTTCTGCCCTTTCTGTAGCAAGGCTTCATTAAGAAGGCCCAGGATATCTCCGAAGTCTTTGCCAAACCGACGTTGTGCACTGGGAAAAGTTGTTTTTGGTCTTCAGCTCCGGCTTGGCACTAACCTTGCTGGGTCATGTTCTCATGCCATCCTTCTGAATTCTTTCCTCTTGCGAGATGTATTTCTGCCGCCTTCAATTCTGAAAGCACGCTGGAAAGCCAGGTCCCCGGTAGCATCCAAACCTTTACTCTCTTATATAGAGGTTTTGATCGTGTTTCGAGTGATGACACGCAAATCTCGCATTCCCCATGGCATCGTGGATCGGCTGCTGGGATGTGCATTGAAGCCAAGCCCAAATGTCCACGTGGCTTCAGTCTAGAGATTTCCACTCCGGAAGACCTCTGTGTTGTGAAACGCTTGAGTTTCATAGCTTCAGGGTACGCGTATCTCCGAGTCGGTGGCACCCACCCACAGCTCGTGGCGTGCATCTCGCCACGGACAAAACCTAGGACTGGCTTCCAGAGCTGGCCCGGGACTTTGATCTGTCAAGGCAAAACCTCAGCTTGGCTTTGCCCCCAAGCTGTCGCCGCCTTCTCAGGTCTGCGGGCGCTCGCCAGCCTTTTGGACTCAGGCTGCGTGCCGTGCACTTCACGCTCGCTCTGCCCTGGGGACTGCACGGCCCTTCTGCACGGCCGTCTCCTTTGAAGACGTGAAGTAAAGGGCAATGCGTTGACGTGGCCAGCTGGGCACCCTGAGATGGAGCTGCGTCTCAGGGCCTTCGTGCCTCCTTCCAGATAAAGTGCAGACACTGCCGCCTCTTAACAAGCTGCTTATGTTTCGTGAAGCCGTGCGGGGCAAAGGAGGTGGGAGGAAGGGGATTTAAGGCTACCCATCAAAACCAGGACGGTATCCCTCAGACCTCGGCAAATCTCACCCACTGTTTCCTTCTCTCCTCGTTGGCTTCGCCGGAGGACGGGGCTGAAATGGATTTTCCTCGAGCCATCTGCACCCGGAGCGCCCGGCACGCGGGAGCCTGGGTGAGTTGGCAAAGAAGTGCCCCGTGTGTGCTGAGACAGCCCCTCCTTGAGCGCTGCCAGGCACGCGAACGCGCTCGCGGCACCTCCAGCCCTCTTGCATTTTGTAGTCCCCCGGGGATCCCGAAAGGGAGATAAAATCAAAGCGCCTCTAGCTGCTGTTTTTAGCCCGGCGGGAGTCACGCGGCCCGTGGGCACTTGGAGGAAGGGCGTCATCCACCGCTCCACCCGCGGTTCATTTCCGCCCGTCGACCTCTTTTTGCGCGCGTCTCCCCGATTCGTGGGGGGAGCTGCGGATCAATAACGTAACATAACGCAGTGCAGGCTCGGTTTGTAAAGGATCGGTCTCGGCCACCTAACCCGAGCTCTTCTAGACCCAGCTTCTCGTTGACTGAGGTCCCGAGGGCTCTTGGGAAAGTATAGCAGCTTCTGGGGAAGCGGGATATTTAATATGAACTTATTATTCTACGATCTTCTAGTCTGACGCAGAGCAAGGACTTCCCTGGCTTTGTCCCTGCCCTGGTGCGCTTGCCGCGCTCGACCTAGGGCACGTGTTGCAGAAAGACCGGCAGTGTTTTTAATTAAAAATGTTCGGTAATGAATCAGCCGCAGCTGAACAGTTTAATTAGCCCCGCTGCTAAGAAAACCAGACCCCTGTGCTTTATTTCTAGTTCGAATGTGTCCAGTTTGCTTTCCCACCAAGAGCCTCGAGACGCCGGCGTCCGCTAGACTGAGGCTCTTTTCCACGCAAGGGCTTGTTGGTTGTGAGCAAGACATGCCCGAACTTCCTCTTGGATAAGCTGAACTGTTGAGCTCTTTCCTATATTGTAAGGCAGGTTTTCCCATCTCTTAATCATTCTCCTTCCTCTTCTCTGAACCCTCTCCAATTTACCCGCATCCTTCTTGCATCGTGCACGCCAGAGCTGGGCGCAGACGATACCGTGATGTGGCCAAGGGTAACATGAGTGCTTGTGGCCTGTGTGTGGCACTGGGAACGTACGTGCAGCTGATTTATGTCCCGTGAACCCCGGGTCTTTTTCAGAGACGCTTCTCACCTGAGCCTGGCAAATTCCCAGGCGCCCGGTAGTCGTATCTAGAACGGGACCGGACCGCGTAGCGACCCGTGGAGCAGGTAACGGGATGTGAGACGGGCAGCGGTGAGCCTGGAGGTGTGAGGACAGGGTTTTGAGAGTCGGGAATCCCGGCTCTGGTGCTAAGCGTGCGTTTGGACGAGTCAGGTCTCCTCTCTTTCCCTTGGGTTCCTCACCGATAGGATGGACCGGCGTTTCTGGCCGCACGAGGGATTTATGCCGGGCACGCTGAAGACAAGCGGGCAGAACTCGTGCTCCGGCGGTTACTTTCCTTCCTGCAGAGCGTGGGGATTTTTCGCCTCAGCCATGTGCTTCCTGTTGCCTCTGACTTTGTTCTGGTTTCTGCTGTGCAGGCTGGCCATGGAGGAGGTGGACGCCGCGGAGGCAGACACCACCAACCGCTGGCAAGGAGTCTGCGTGAGCAGGGCGTCCCCCACGCCCCCGGAGTCTGCCGCCACTGTGAAGTCGCTGATCAAGTCCTTTGATTTGGGCTGCTCAGGTACTTGAGTTCGGCACCCGGGGCCAGAGCCGATTTCGGTTGCTCACAGACATTATGGACACTTAGCACGCGGCAGCAAACAGCGTGTGCTTATGACATCCATTGCCTCCATCTCGCGTCCCAATAGCGGTTTTTGGCAGGGCTAGAAGTGCACGGAGGCTGCTGGGTTGAATACCAGAAAGGGTCCTTATTCTGAGAGGAGGGGGAGAAAACATTTCGGGTGGATCTGAAAGGGTCCCTTTTGCCTTTTCTTCTCCTTGCAGGTAGCGCCGGGCAGAGCATCCCGGTTCACAAAGTCCCGCGGAGCCCCCTGAGCGGGATTCCAGTGAGGACGGCCCCGGCGGCTGCCGTCTCCCCCATGCAGGTACTAGCCGCGCGGTCCCATTGAGCTGGGTAGGCGCAGGGGTTGCTCCAGCTGTGGTCTGGCTGCGGCACGTCGACACGCACGTGGCTGCCTTGGCAGGAAGGGGAAGCTCATCTATTTATTTTCTGTGCAACATCAAACGCTGGAGCCCTAACAAAAGGGATCAAAGCGAGCTGGTTTTCGTCCCCAGGCGGAGGGTCCCAGCGGGCGGGGGTGAACTCCTTGCAATCCAGCCCAGATCCTTAATCAGCGTTGACCAGAGAAGTAGGTTTTGACCGTTTAGTTGGAGCTGTGATAAGCATCAGACTAAGCCAGGCATGTAGCCCGTGCGTTTGAGAGGGGAAGGGAGAAGAGAGATGACAGATGTGCCCGAGGAGCTGTCCTGCAAGTGCCCGTGAAGCGAGCAGCTCTTCAGGGCTGATGGATAAGTTGTTATGTCTTGGTTTCTTCCCAGAACGCGCCTCTGCTGGGAAGCGGTGCTTCTGGTCGTCACCGCACGAGGCAATTAGCATGCTCTGAGTCGCCTTCAGGGCTGTTACGCGACATTTCCAGAAAAAAAAAGATCTGTGGGAGTGATGGGAAAGCAAACACAGTGACGCGGTCTGCCTTGGGTGGTAGCGTGCGTGCCGTAGCGTTCCCGGCCCCTGTAAACGCAGCTGGGCCCTTGTGCATCTGTTTGGCCGGTCGCTGTGCGCGTCAGAGGGCACGCTTCAGAAAGCCGCGCTGGGGTCGTATGAAGTCTATACGGACATTTAATGGGTGCTGATGAGGGCCGATTCCAAACCAGCTTCTTTCTCAAGAAGCAGACACAAAACGGGAACAAATGACCTGTTCCCTGGAGCCGGTCTCCCCATTATTAGCAGGCAGTACTAGCTGGCCAGGTTTCTGCCGGTGGAAATCAGGTGAGTCCTGGTCCGTGTTTGCTCTGCTCTCTCCCCCGAGGGGAGGAGTTGCTGCCCCTCAACTTCCAGGCCCAAGCCGCTGGTGTTTGCTTTCGTGCTCTTCACATGACGCAGGATCAGATTAACCGAGGCAGGACGCTTGCACGAGGGCAGGTCTCCTTTCAGTACAGCCAGGAAGCAATCGAGGTCTGCGTCTCTCGCACCACACGCAGCTAGTTAGGATGATGGGCAGTTTCTCGCGTGGTCCGTCCTCCTCGCTGCCTGCAATTATTTTCGGGAAGCTGGAGTGCTTATTTGCCTCTATCAGGCCCCGCTGGTGATCATATAAAAGCTGGAAGCGGATGAGCCGATACTCTAGGTCGACCCACTAGAGATGCGTTGGCTGAAAATCATGGCCCGCTGGAAAAAAAGCCCATGACAGCTATGAGAGAGGTTGGCGAAGGAGCTCAGAGCCCCAGCAAAGCAACCCCGAAACAGGCCAGTTTTAAAAAGCCCGGTCCTGCAAGCTGCTGAACTTCACGCCTCATGGGTTAAAACAGGCCTTCGAGGTCCCTGCCATTTTCCAGGACTGAGGCCTAAATGCTTGACAGGCTTCCTAAAAAAGAAGGCAGCGGATGCCTGGTTTGGTGGCTGCAAGCCCGGGACAGTGCAGCGGCATTTGGGAGCATGGGTGACCTCAGGAAAAGTACTTAGCAAGTGTGAGAGTGCGTCTCCGCTGTTGACTCAGAAAAGGAAGCAAGAAGAATGAGGTTAAAGACTTTACAGGACTGGCGAGGAGAGGCCGAGGGAACTGGGCTTATGCAGGCTGCAGAAGAGAAGACCGAGGGGGGGTTTGGTAGCGGCCTTCACCTCCCTGCCGGGGGCTGCAAAGAGGCTGGAGCCGGAGCGTTCCCAGCGGGGGCAGGCGGCAGGACAAGGAGCAATGGGCTCGTGCTGCAGCCGGGGAAGCTTAGGTTGGATACTAGGAAAATCTTTGTCACGAGGAGGGTGGTGAAGCACTAGAACAAGGTTAGCCAGAGGGGTGGTGAGATCTCCATCCTTGGAGGTGTTTAAAGCCCAGCTCAATGAAGCCTTGGGTGGGATGACTTAGTTGGGGACGGTCTTGCTTTGAGCAGGGGTTGGACTAGATGTGACCTCCCGAGGTCCCTTCCAGCCCTCCTTGTCTACGATTCGGTGATTAAACAGATGCCCTGGCAGCTTCTGGTAATGCCAGACTAAGCAGGCAACCGTGCGGGTGGGAACTGGGCCTGGGAGGGAAAAGGAGCTCTTTTGTGTCCGATTCTCGGAGCAGCAGGTGGAGGAGGAGAGGCTGGGCAGAGCCGGCAACGTCCCCCGGGGCGCACAGCACTAGATTGTCTTTGGCATTTGGTTAAGAAAAGAAAATCCCTTGAAAGGAGCCAAACAGCCTGGTACTAATGGAGAAGCGTTATCCCAGGATCTGGCAGGCTGCGGGGCTCTGAGCAGGTGTATTCCTGCGTGGTCCTTGCCCTTCCTGAGTGAGGAAGACCTTTTCTCTGATTAGCCATTAGACACGGCGGGCACGTTTCCTGATGGCTTTTTCTGTGCTTGCTTCTTTTGCAGAGACACTCTGTTTACAATAATGTGAAGCCAGCCAGCAAAGGAGTCGCCAAACACTCGGACCTTCCGGACCTTCCCCTCGCAGGTAAATCGCAATACACGCACACGTACCCGCGTACCGGTGTGGCGTCGCTCAGGTGCCCCATCTCCAGACAGTCGGTCCTTCCACTTCAGCTCTAAGCCAAGCAGCACAGTGGAAACGGAGCAGTATCTTCAAAGTGCCTGTAGATGTGAGAGATCTTATCAGGTTTATGTTGTTGCTGCTCTCCCCTGTGGATTAGACCTCGAGAGGAGCTCTGGTATGTTATGCCAATGCAAACCTGCCCTCTTCACCGGAAAATATCCCTGGCACCTCCATAATCCAGCCAGGGGAATAGGAGATGCTGCGGTGTGCCGGTATCTGGGGCCAGTCCAGAGGGCTTTCGTTGGGGTTTTGTTTGCTTTGCAGTAGGGTTTCAGCTGAGGCGCACCAGACGCCTTCGGGGCCCGATGCAGCCCCTTGGAGAGCCGTCCGTCTGGGCTGCGAGCAGAGCCAGTTTCCATCGCTCTCGAGAGACGCGTTTGTTTCTGTTTCACGCGCGGCCTTTTGTTCTCGCGTCACATAATCGTCTTTTCTGCCAGCATTTGTTTCTCCTTCCTCCTCTGGAGCCCCTTATCTTTCTTATCTCTACCTATCGTTGCTTCAGTGTCAAAACCATTCTCGATGAACTTGAAGGCCAGAAGGGATGTTCTGGTCGTCTAGATTCATAGGCGCTAGGGCGGACGAGACCTCAGTGAAATGCCCCCAAACTTCTGTGAGCAAGGGACGCTTGGTCTCCACCCCTTCGCTGGCACAGGTGGCTTTGGGCATTTCTCCCTGTGCTAACAGCAATTCCTTGCCTGGCTCTTTTAAATACCTAGTTAACATTTCACTGTCACTGCTGAAAGATGAACAGGTCGGAGCAAGAGGAACGGGGCAGCGTTGTCCCTGCTGCTGGCTTCTCCTGGCACACCGAGAGCTACAGGGTGGGGGTCACAACATCGCTGGACGGGCCTGGTTGCCTTTGAAACCCAACCCAAGTCAGTCTGGGTTTCTGGAGGGCGTCTTGTCTGGGACTGCACATGCTGCTCATCAGTGCAGAGGCCAGTTTGGGCTCTTCCAGCTGTACACCAGACCTTGAAAAGAAATGCAGCCCCCTTTCACAGCTGGCCACCAGCAGAGAGCACCAGCGAGTGGCTCTCAGCCATCTCCAAACCATCAGGCGAGGACGTGGTGGGGCAGTAAGATGGAGACTGCACGTGGGCACGTCCCTGCTTCCAGCGCAGAGCTCAGCAAAGAGACCGTAAGCTAGAGTGGCGGAAGAGCATGGATTTTCATACTTGGGAGGGAAAATTCCTCTAATTAAGAGCATGCAAACATTCAGCTGGGGACTTTCAAGGACTGCGTGTCTCAAGGGAGAGTCTTTGTGATGTGGACCGTTGTCCAAAGGAAAATATGCTGCAGCTAATAGGTCCTTCCATACAAGCCATTGCTTGGCAGCAGCTCGTGCTCGCTCACCAACTCTTCTGCAAGTATCTCACGAGCCCCAGTTTCTCGCTGTAGCTGGGGTCTGTCCAGTCCCAGGCATCCTCAGCGAAGTCTCTCACAAAAATGAAGTCGCAGTGGCTGTGTTTCCAATCTAAATAATCCCAGAAGGCACTTGATCTAAGCCCCAAACAAACAGTACTGAATTAAATAATATCCCCAAGGAAATGGAGGGTGAAGCGGTCTCCATAACAATAACCTCCAGGCTGGCTCTGCTCGACTGACATCACAACAGGGTGCCGTGGGGTCTGGAATATGACCCAAATGGACCCTGCTGCGCATACGCAGCTCATTGTCTGCGAACAGAGCCTGCCTTACCGTGTCCGTCCTGCCGTTTCCAGCAGGAACCTTGTAGGCAGGGACAAGTTGGAGGAAGTTTGGGATAACTGGTGCAGCCCAGGCCTGAGGCGTAGGGTTGGCGTCTCATCACCGGCACCGTTCCAGGCAGCGCTGTCTCAAGCCTGATCTCACCCAGCCCAACAACCCCGGCGCTGCAAATATCAGTCGATAGTTGGGGGCGAGGTTCCCTGCTGTCTGTAGCATTACTGTCCCCCTCTCCTTCCGGGGGGCTCCTCGGGTGTCCTGCACCCTTTCTGCTCTCTCTGCGTTTGGGTCCGGGGAGCTCTCGTGTCGTCTGTGCCCGTCCAGGATGCTCTCTTCTCCTAACCGTTCATCCCATACTTTTCCCTGTGAATCCGCATCGAGTTCCTTAGTGCGGCCGTGCAGGAGCCGTTCATGCCAGTTCACCACAGCGTGCATTTGCGGCTCTCCGGGGCCAGCAAGAAGTGTTCATCTCCCTGTTTTGCTTCTCTAATTCTGTTAATTGCTGCATGTAGCGTGGCGTGTGCACTTCCATACGGAGAATATTCATCTGCGCAAGGCGAGGGGCAGTCCCTGGGTGCCCATCTGTTCACTGTGGCTATTTAAATGGGGAGAAATGGTGGAGGGTTTCCTGCAGATGAAGAGCAAGGAGGCTCTGGAGAAGCCAGGCGCAGCTGGAGAGCGTGACGGGAGCCTGGCCAGCAGCACAGCAGAGAGGTAGCGCTGGAGGCTGGGCGATGGCTCGGGGCACATCAGGGCCAGACGTGCGAGGCTGCTTCTGGACTCACTTAGTCCAGCAGAGCAGAGGGCTCTTTTGGAGTAACTTTGGCGTGAGCTCTTGGCAAGGAAGGGAAGGCAGCCTGCCGTTTCTTTTCCCGCTTTCCTGCGTCAAGCGTTTAGAAAGCGGGCATTTGCTTTTCCCCATTTCTAGGGAATTCAGGCGATCCCCAGTGGGGAACTGGAGGGGAAGGGCCCAGATGCAAGTAAGAACTGGGGGATCCAGCCCTGCCAAGGACAGAGTATCTGGAGCCAGACTCTGCCTGGACGGACGCCGTCCCTTCCCAGCGGCACTCGCAGCAGGGGGAAGCCCGTGAGTCCCTCTCCCCGCGTGGTGCCAGAGGGGCTCTCCCCACTTCTGTTTCTTCCCTTCCCGGTACGCGTGCTGTGGTGCGCGCCGCTGTGCATCCGCAGCCTGCGCCCTGCCGCTGGGGCAGCACGGCCCGTGGCCGCCAGCGTGGGGGAGAGGCCGGCCGAGCAGCTGGGGGTATTTCTCCTTCCCCCGGGGGATACCGCTGGTTTTACTTGGGGTGTGTGGGGAGCAGCAAAGCAACTAAAACAGCCCCGGACCAGAATGAAGCCCTTTGCAAAACTGAAGGGGAAATGCTGCCCGTAGAGACACGCGTGCGAGGAGGAATTGGGAGGCGGGTGGCGTTCCCGTGGTTCGTTGTTAGCTGCAGCGTGGCCCGGACACATCGGGACGTCCCCCCGACGGGGGTTGCCCTCAGCTGAGTTTGCGTCCCAGAATCGCAGTCGGCGAAGGCGGACAGCAGCGTTTCTCCCGTAACGGCGCGGAGCCGGGGCCAAAACCCAGCACGTGCCGTTTAGGCTAGGCTGTCAGTGGCATGTCCGTGGGGTTGCTGCCACTATGTTGGAGGGGGCTGTGAGCACTACATCCGCCCCGGGCGGGCGCTTCGGGATAGTCGAGACAGTAAAACTGAGCACCAGAGCCGTAGGGGAAGAGCCAGCCTAACTCTGCGCGGGTGCTGGTCCAGAAGAAAGGCGAGTCTAGTCTGGAGTAATTCTTGCACTGAACCGTGCTGCTCCGGCCCGGCTGTCCGTTTCCCATGTAGACAAGCCTCCAGTGGGCCGGCGTGACCGCTGTCTTCTGTGCACAAGAACCATTACCTTAATTGGAGGCATAAACACTTTGATTGCGAGAGCAGGAGACCACAAGTGGCTGAGTAAATAGTCAGCAGCGATCCAGGACCCTCCTGCCCTGACAGATCGTCATCCAGGGACCCGTTTACTGTAACAACAAGCAATTAGGCTCTGCGGACTCGTTGCTGTTTGGCCGGCGTTGCACACGAGCTCGGATAGAGTAATAGGAGTTTTGAGACTTCGATAGAGCTAAGATTAATGGCCCGCTTTATTAACTCGTGCTTTCAGTAAGAAAGTGTACGGTCTCTTCCGCTGTCTCGGTACAGCCCTTGCCCCCAAGCAGAAACTGCGAGCAGGTCTTTGGGGAGGGTCGTGGGGGCGGGAGGTAACGGCCGGCTTTGGCGGCGTGCCCGTCCTTGAAGACCTGTCATCCGGGGGGAACTCGTGGGCGCGATGGCGCAACCCAGGAGCATCCCCCAAGTTGCTGTCTGGGCACCCGGTGGGCCCAGGGACTTTGTTTCAGCTCTTGTTGACGTGGAGGTGAAAAGGAGCGGAAGCATCCAGTTAATGCGCAGCTATTTAATGCAAGGCACGGGGAAAAGAGAAGAAGCAGTTAAACGTCCTGGCTTCAGCAGAGCCCTAGTGTTTGTTTGAAGTCGTCTGGAGTTACTGCAGGTGATAGGGAAAGGCGTGACAGTCCTTGAAAGCCGGTTTGCCGGTCACCTCGTGCAAGCTTGCCCCTTGCTGCTGCCAAACCACCCTGGATTTGCCTCTGGAGGGGCTTGGTCTCCATGGCTCGCTTCACGGGAGTCCTGCCAGCGCTAGCTGCGGTGACACCAGCCCTCCTGGGACCCACCGGGGCTGGGCCAGGCTCGCTCCCAGCTGAGCGCGAGGAACTGGGTGCTTCCCACTTCCACCGCCAGCTGGGTTTGAATCAGCAGCCAGAAGGGGAAAGGCTCTTCACCGGACGGCTGAAAGGGTCGGCCCGTCCAGCTGTCCGGTCAGGGTGCCTAAGCGTCAACTTCCGAACCGTTGGGGTTGCATTTCCCTGCGTTCGCCTGCCGCCCTCGCCCCCCGGCAGGAGCTTCAGTCACAGGCCGGGCAGCTCGCGCTGTCGGAGTCGTCAAAGACGCTGCTCGTTACCGTCACCCCTGTCCGCCCAGGCGTCCCTAACCCCGCGTGTGCCTGGTGAGCGGCCGAGCCCGTTCGTTCAGCATCAAAGCGCCGGGCTCTAGATTACGTGTTGTCTGGCAGGCAGCGATTTAATCAAATGCCTCGAGCCGGGGCCTGACGGCTTGTTCTGTTCCCACAGACCTTCTGAAAGGGAGAGGCGAAGATCTGAAGCCCGACCATTACCTCCGCAAGAGTCCCTCCCTGGAGTCCCTGAGCAAGCCCCCCACCATGGCCTTCAACAGCAGGATGCTGACTTCCACCCCCAGCGGCCTGAAGCCCCAGAGCAAACTCAGGTACCAGTTCAAGGGGCTGGGAAACGCAGCATGTCGGCAGCAAAATGAGTGCTGAGGCCAGAGGTTCCCGGGCTCCCCCTGCTAGGCATGCTAGCTAATGCCCTCCCATTCAGATGGGCGTCTTCTGCCTGGCCAGGGGAGCGGGCTTCCCCCAGCCACCGTGGCCACGACTGTACGGAAAGTGGCATGACGGGCTCTTATTGTGGCGGAGCAGGACTCTGGCGCCCGGCTCGGTTGCACGCCGGCATTGGCAAAAGCACCGGTGGTCAGAGGCCAGATTTTGATGCGAGGAGGGGCAGGAATCTGAACTGTGCACCTCTCCGCGGTGCAAGTGTGCAAGCTCTTCTGCACGGGCACAAGCCCAGCAGAGTATGCAGGCGCGCTGCCCCCTCCCTGTGTGCAGCACAGCTCCCAGTGTTGCTAGCACCACTGAAGAAACAGATGTGCAGGTTTTCTTAAGTTCAGTCAGGAATTTATTCTGCGTGGACCTGGCTGGAGATGCGTTCACGGCTCCAGAATCAGTAGGGAGCTTCCTTCGGTGCTTTGCTCAAAAGCCCTAGTTTTACAGGCGCTTTTCAGATGCTCCTTGAAAATTTGCCAGTGTCTGGAGGGGAGAAGGCTGGTGGAAGCAGTGGTACAAGGGTCGGTCCATCCCGTATGAACATGCCGGCATTGCACAGCGCGCTCCCCGGGTGGGCGTGTGGCCCAGACTTTGCTTCAGGGCCTTGTCTCCAGAGGTCCCGTCCTAATCGTGTCCCATCTAAATGCAGCTCGGAGATGTGATTGACTTAGGACATCTTGGTCCCCGCTGAGAGGACCTGGTGCAGCTCTTTTATCACGGGCACATACGCATGCAACCAAAGGAGGAGGGACTTAACATATTTGCTACCTTTCTTCCCCTTTTGATTAGTGTGGAGAGAAAGGACCCGCTAGCAGCCCTGGCCCGAGAATATGGTGGCTCCAAGAGGAACGCTCTGCTGAAGTGGTGCCAGAAGAAGACAGAGGGCTACCCGGTAAGGGGGCACAAGGGCTGCGTTTTCCCCAGGATCTGGCTTGCAGAGCCCGTGGCTTTCTGTGAGCTGCTGTCATATCACGCTGGCATCCTCTCCCCGGGCACTTTTCACCCTCCTTGCCTTTAGGTCTCGCTATAACAGTGGTTTTCAACCTGTGGTCTGCAGATCCTTGGGGTCTACAGGCTACGTCTAAGGGGTCGGTGACATGACTGTGATCAATCGAAAGTAGGTGAATACCCACACTTACAACTCAAAGGGGTTTGCACTTCTGTTCGAAATTTCCAAAGGGGTCTGCAGATGAAAAAGGGGGAAAACCAGTGGTCTATAACATCTCTGTCCCCAGCGTTACATGTGGATAAAGTGCCTTCATTTTACCTGCCATCAAATGTCTGCTTCATCCAGCAGTTGAGTGTATCACTCCAAGGTTGTCTCAAATGCCTGCTTAACACCCTTCCAGGAGTCTCCTTTCTAGGCTCTCGGGAGACGTCACGCCACGTGACAGTCCGTTGAAACCAAAAACCTTTCTGCGTGTGGTCCTGTTTCGCTGATGGCCCCGGCTGATTGAGTCACCAAAATCATGGCAGCTTGGAGAGGTAGCGTTGCTAGATCATGCCACGACTGGGGCTTTAGCTTCTGGCCCCAGTCCTGCCATTGTCTCAAACGCATGTCAAGCAGCAAAAATGCAAAAGCTGGATTCTGAAGACGATTTGTTTCTCAGGAGCTGGCGAGGAGGCCAATAACCGAATGAATCCCAGGGGGTTGTGCAGAGTGGTATACACTGCCCAGTGCCGTGAAACTTAGCTTCTGCACGGACTGCGCAGAGCGTTGCTAGCGCTCAGGTTTTGTAGAGCAGGATATAAAAGGGACGGC
>JAGPOW010002118.1:16193736-16204133 GCA_030014935.1 Caiman crocodilus | reverse complement strand
GGGGGATCTGAGCACGCGAGTCCCCAGGGCAATCGCGCCGGTCCGGGTCCGGGTCCATCAGTCACCCCACTGCTGAAGAGAGGCATCAGTGTGCGTCATCTTACTAGCGCAGCTGTATTGCTCGACTCCGTCATTTATTCTGTGAGGGTGTCTTGGGGGAGCCCTCGCTGTCTGAAGCCCGCCTGCGGCGTGACATTCAGCGGTTTCCTCCCGCGGGCTGCTCAGAACTGCCCCCTTCCTGCGCCGCGGGCTTGCTGCCCAGCGCGCGCAGTTTAACTCCCGGGGGGATGAAAGGCACTACAGACGGGTTTTAGTCGCCCTGAATACCCGTGTAGCTTTGGGGCGATTCCACCTCTGGGTCTGCCTCTACAGTCTGCCTGTAAAGGCGGTAGCACATTCTCATTCGTGTCACGTCATGTTTTTCACCAGCATGTTCTGTTTGCGTTTGCCAGTGCAGAAAGAGGTGCCAGGATGCGATGCCTGAACTGGGGTGGGATTTGGCTGCCCCGGGTAGGAGATGTGACCTTGCTCTGCCTGCAGTCTGCTCCTCAGGGCAACTGGCATTGTGTGCAAAGCCACGCGGGCACCTGGAGTGGAAATGAGGGCAGGCACGTGCCCTCTACCCAAGTGATTCATTTCCAGGCCAGCACGGTGGTGTTATTCCCAGGATCTCTGTGTCCAGACCAGCACTTGGCTCCCGCGGTACAGAATTACGTAGTGAGAGGATTGCAGCGTTGCACCTGGCTCTTAATCACCTTTGTTGTTTCCATGGCCCGATGTTTCGGAAGCCAAACATGTTGCCAGAGCTTTGTGCAAAGCAAGAGTCGACTTGGTAACCACTATAACCCTGGTATGTCCCTGCTGCTGTCTCTGCTGGGCCTGGCTTGCTTGGTTCGTGCACTAAAACAAGTCTCACGGCCTGCTCCTCGCAGGGCTTTCGGGCAGTGCCAAGGTGCGTGGAAGCACACAAGCGGTGGTGGGCAAGCTGCGTGGGAAATGCCCCGTGCAGCGCCGAGACTCGTCTGTCTTACTAACGTATTGCTGTTACCCGGGGCACGAGACAAAAGGGCGCCTCGCGTGTGAGCCCAGGCGTAGAGCCCAGGCTCATCGACACAAAGCAGATCTGTTCAAGCACGCGATGCCGTGTTTTCTCCGCGCAGCCAGCCCCTTCGGGGCTCCAGGTGCAGGGCAGCACTTCGGCTGCAGCCTTTCCCCTTGGCACAGAGTGATTTGGACGCCTTTTTAGTCTCGCAGCAGCACTGGCACGGTCACTTTGCTGCCTGCATTCACTCCTTCCTTCTCAAGCAGCCCGTGGATGTCGATAGGCAAGCTGTTGTTTTACAGACGGCCGAACCGGGCCCGAGGTGAGTGAAGTGATACGCAGCCTGGCTCAGGAGTGAAGAAATCAGGTCCTGCAGGTCCCTGACATTGCGTTTCAACCCATAAAGCGCGGTGCCCTCCTGGACGGCTGAACGGGCTGCGCGGGACCGGGAGTTTTTAATGCTTCTTGAGCTTGAAGTTTGTCTTTTCCACTCGGCCATCAGGAAACGCCAAATAGAAACGGGCTTAGAAAGTCTGCTCTGGATCAGCAGGCCCATCTCCCGATGCAGATCTGTTCCCCTTGGCGGGGTCACGGCTTGCCTGCAGGCGCTGCATGTGACGGGCTTCAGCTTTCTCATGGGAGAGCTCTTCCCAGGCGGAGCTCAGCGTTAAAAGCTCTCCAGTCTGACAGCCGGCCTGTGCGCTCCTCTCCCTAAGTGACGCTCGTCGCTGTTATTCTGGGAGGACGCTGGTGCCGTTGGAAGCTGGAGCCACTTTGTCCGCGCCCGAAGCGGTCAGCACCTGCGGGCGGGCGAGAGCAAGCGCTCCCGCGCTGCAGGAGAGCCCGGGCAAGTCCCGGTTTGCTCCCCTGGACCAGGCGGCGGGGACGCGGCGGACAGCAGGCCACCCGGGGAACGTGCAGGACAGCCCGAGTCTGTTTGTTGTTTTTCCCTTGAGGAATTAGTCTCCGGAGAAACAAATATTTGTGGTTTAAAGGGTAGCGAAAGTCTTTGCTTTATTTATGGCTACTGGAGTGATGCTGCTCCCGACCTGCCTGCCCAAGCAGGAGTTCAAAGGAAGCTTTGTGTCACTTCGGGCCTCTGGTCTGATGCGGCTCTAGTCGCCCCTTTCCTGTCGCCGTCCTCTCTGGAGCAAGGGAGGTGTCGGAGGCAGGTGTGCGCGCGGGCGGGCAGGCAGCTAGCGAGCCGCGGGGAGGCCTGAGGGCTGGGAGCGGGGGGAAGGCCGAGAGGGGGAGGTCAGCAGGAGGGAGAGGAGCCTGCCGTGCCATGCCGGCTTCCTGGGCCCGGGCCGAGGTTAAGCTTCACGGGACGCCTTTGCGACCCCCGAGTGCGACGGCTGCCATCCTCCGTCCTGCCTCGCTTGCCGTGGCCCTGAGAGGTGACGGCCGCGCTCCCGTGCAGACCGACCGCTTCCGCGCGGCTGCCTTGTGCCGCCTCTTCAAGCGGCGCGCTGTCGGTCCGGTCGGCGCCTCCGCCCCGGTCTGCCGTCAGCGACTGGCATTATCTCCCCTGACGTGAGATCCAGGCCTGCACGCCGTGCCTTTCCTCGCACGAAACCCCGTTCAAACCCTAGCCAGCCAGGGTTGGCTGTTTCAGTAGTGGAGCGCCTTGTCTTTTAAAGTCAAACATGCGGCTGTCGGACGCTTTGGGGTTTTCTGGGGTGGGGGGTCCATCCCGCCAAACTACGGGAAGGTCAGACTGCTTGAGCGCGTGGGATTAGAGTCAGTGGTACTCCCGGCACAGCCACGCGCTCCCCCCGTGAAGACTGGAACGAGGTGCCTTGCGTTGACTGCCGTGGGACGGTTCCTCCCCACTTGGACCCGAGTGCCTTCCCAAGGGGGAAGGCTCCCCAGACAGGGAGGAGGAGAAACCGGACGGAGGGGAACGCCGCGCGGTCTGCAGGGCTCGGTTGAAGGGTCAGCTTTGCAAACTGGAGGAAGAGCGCAGCGCGCGGGCCGCACCGCCTGTCCTGGCCCTGGCGTGGCTGCCCGAGCCCTGCCTCGCGGGCGCCTGAGCAGCTCCTGTTTGGCCCTGTCGAGCCCGGAGGAAGCCGCTTCTGTCAAAATAGGGATTTTTTTTTTCTGTTGTCTGTTGTTTTCCGTCTGCCTAAAAGGGTTGCGCATCGTAGCAACAGCACGGAGAGAAATGTGGGTGCCGGCGGTGCAGTAATAAGCCCCGTTCCCCTGAGCCCTCGCTCTCGGAAGCTGCCCAGAGTCCTTTTTGTTGAATTATCACCTCCCATAATCATCTCATTAGTGACTGTGGTGTTATTTAAGTGCTCCGGTTCTGTTTACTCTCTGTGGAAACCATCTGTCAAGGGGCCAAACCTCTCCAAATTAAACCTATTACCAGCCCGAGTCGTATTGTGAGAACGCAGAACGTCAAGAGGCACTTATCCCCAGGCCATTAAATACGAGGCTATATGGCTTCTGCCGCGCACACCGTCCCTCGCTGAGCACGCTCGAGTCTCGCCGCTGACTTGCTCTGCGTGGTAACAGCGCGCCCAGCCCCAGGGCAATGAAAACTGATGGCTTATAGCAGCTGCTCCCGGTCTGCATTGGTCCCCTCCCAGCCCGGTGCTACCCTGCTGCCCTCCGGGATGGGGGTGGGGGCAGGGAGAGCCTGACGGAGCCGAATCCTTTCCGCCCAGCGACCCCGGATGGTCATTTTTGAGCCTATGCCCCAAAGCTCTTCGTGGCCGCCTTGCTAAGGTAAGAGCCACTCTTGACGAGCCAGCGCCTTTGAGCCATCGTCTTTGAATAGGGAGTTTCCCGCTGCAGGCTCAGGCCATCGCGTTGCCTCTACCGTTGGACCGCGGCTCTCTCCGTAGACGTGGCCCCGGAGGCTGGCCTCCCCCAAGGAGGTCAGTGATCCCGGGGGGCTCGGGCGCTCTCCCACGGGCTCTGCCCGCCGGCCAGGTCCAGCGCCGTGCGGAGGGCTCTCAGCACGCAGGAGCTGCCAGCAAAGGAGGGCTGTTGTGAGCTTGCGTCTGGCCAGGCCAGCAGATCGTTTGCAGGTCGGCCATAGATCGCACGTCGCCCAGGTTCCTGGTGGCCGCCGTGATCGCAGCCGCGAGCACAGCTGGCACGCAGCGGTTGTCGTCCCGCTGTGCTTTAGGGGCTCGTTTCCCTGTGGAGCGAGCCGTAAACACGGTGCAGTGTTTAGAAAGTGCAATGAGGAGCTGTAGGAACTGCGTATAGGGCAGGCATCTCAAAGGCCGCGCTGATTTCCGCCGCGTAATCTAAAGGAATGGAGTATGAGAAGCCGCATGCCCGCGGCTATCCCAGCGCTGCTGTCTCGAAGTTGGGCCGCGTCTCGAGGCTGCCTTGTGATGGCGGCCGGTGACCCTGGGGAAGGTGGGAGGGGAGCTGCGTCGGGGAGGAACCCGTCGCCCCTTCCCAAGCATGTTGCTGCCAGCAACATGGACTGTGGGGACTTTGATGCCCGGGAACTGTAAACACAACCTTCAGGCTACTCCAGTGCGGGGAGAGAAATTTGGGACAGATCGCTTTCCATTTTCTGCTCCAGCGCAAGACGTGTATCTGCTGAGTGCTCTGCCTGCCAGAGCTTGGCCGCCGCTCTTTCTGGGCACGCAATAAGCCCGTGATTCGGGATCATAAGGTGTAGTCTAAATGCAATCAGGATGCACCCATCGGCCTGTCTGGAAGCAGGAGGTCTGCGTCTTCATCGTGGGTAACGTAACAGCAGCGCTTTTGCTGGGTCACATCGTGCTGAACGTTTATCCAGGCCACGCGAAGCATCTCGTCCTGGTATTTGATCCGTAAGTTGTCTCAGACCTACACACCAGGGGACCGGGCAAACTGAACGAACCCGGGCTGAAACACGCGGGCCATCCTGCGCCTGCTCTGCGCGTGGCGTGGGATTTGTTCCCGGAGCGCCCAGGTCGGCGCTCTCGGAGCAGGCCGTAGCGGTGACGCTCCGAGACCCGTCGGCGATGCCCGTGTGAATCGCAGCGAAGCTGCGTCCCGTCGGCTCCTCAGGCAGACTCCAGCCTGGACTGCTAGGGGCGGCGTGTTGGCTCTCGTTGCCTCTCTTACTTACTTCCACCTGTACGCGTCGGTAGGGCCTGCTAAACCTCAGCCTGGGGTTAGTCTCTGTGTCGTCACGTCATCGCCCGCACCCCTGCCTCCCCGCACAGCTCGTCACGAGAGCGCCTTCAGCAGCAGCGTCGCACGGCTCGGTCGCGGCACGTGGAGACGGGCGCGCGAGCCAGCAGGCCGCCTTGTAAAACGTGCTTTCGCAGCGACAAAATAGCGGTAAAAAAAGAAGTGAACCCTGTTGCCTGTTGCCAGCAGTTTGGGAGCCCTTTGGAAAGGCTCTGTGATCTGCGCTCGAAAGCTCGCCAGCAAATCCAGCTCGTCCCAGCTAATGTGAACGGGGCGAAGGACGTCGTGGAGCAAAAGCGATGCAGACTTTGCTGTCGCCCATGTCTCCGTGTCATGCCCCGCACGGAGGATTTGAGATCGAATTGCTGCGCTAGGAAGCGGGAGAGACGCTGCCGCACCCTCTGTCTGGTGCCTGGAACTGGAGATCGATGCCTCTCCAGAGGCTGCTAATTAAATAAAAACCCTCTCTTTCTAAAAGAGATTTGTCTGCAGCTTAGGGTTCTGCATTTTTAACTCTACCGGCACCCTCTTCTGCTGCCTACGAAGGGCCTTGTTGCTGGTATAGCTCTTTCCAACCAAAACCGGGGAATTAGCCTCTCGGATACCGGTGCCAAGGGCCGTCCAAGAGTGTCTGTTTAGGGGGAGGCATATATTTTTACCTGTTTGGGGGTTTTTTGCGCCAGCATAACTATTTATTTACAGCCGTCGTTTGTGACGTTGCTGCCTGAGGAGCGGGTAAAGCCCTTGGGTTCCTGTTCTGCCTCCCCGGCTCCGGTAGCGAAGTTTCCAGCTCCTGGAAAAGGCTGCTAACCTCAGACGGGCTTTTCCTTTCCGCGCAGAGCATCAGCTCCAGGTGCAAGGAGCCGCTGGCCAGGGCCCCGCTGCCGCTCGCGGCCGGGACCGACCATCCAAGGATTAACCGAGCCCTAGGGATGGGAAGATCTGGATTTGACCCCTCGCCTTGGCCACAGGCCCTCCCTCTGGCCTTGCTTACGTTGCTCGAGGTCTCTGCCTCAGTTTCCCCAGTTGTGAGACCAGAGCTCCTACCAAGCCGCTTCCAGGGGAGCAGCGCGAGTCAGCGCGGTTTGGGACGTGCTTGGCGATCCTCTGACGCAAGGGCAGATTTGTCGCTCGTTTAGGATCTCGGACTCGCGTGCCCTGCATTTTTCCGTCTGCTCTCGCTTCCTTCCCAGCGCTCTTCCTCCTCCGGGGAAAGCAGTCCTCCCCCCGCAGCGCGTGCATCTGACCTCGCACGTGAGACACCTCCGGGTCCCCAGCTGCGGGGCGGGGGCAGGCAGCTGCTTTAGACGCATCTGACTCTGGCAGCGCGGCTCCTCGGGAACCGTCGGGCTGGCTCCCGACGCGAGCCGTCCTCGCAGCAACGCCCACGTGCAGATGTGCCTGTCCGGTGCGGTCCTGAGCCAGATTCCTCCTCCTCCTCCTCCTCCTCCTCCTCCTCTCACACAAGGGGCTTTATCCTCTCAGCAAATGCAAGCCTTTTCATCGGCAGGACCGAACAGCCGCCCGGGCAGCTCTGCCCTCCTCTGCTCTCTGTCCTGCTGGGTACTGTTTAAAATGGCATTTACATGCTAGGCACCCCGGAGTCCAGGGCACTTTCCTCGCGTTGCCTGGAAAACGCCGAGTCCCTCGGTCCCTGGCCGGAAGAGCGCCGACGCCTGATCCCGCTGCGAGCCCTCCTGCTCGTGCCCTCGAGCTGGTATCTGCTGCTGCAGCCCCGGCGGCGTGCCCCGGTGCCGCGGCGTGTCCCTTGCACTGCAGGTGATCGCGGGAGCAAGCCAGGAGGCTGATGGGGGTGCCCAGGCAGTGGGGGCGTCACGGCGAGCCGTGGGGGAGAGCTGGTTTCCGCCTGCCCCGTCTCCCCCAGTGTCTGTGTGGTCCCTGGTCTCACTATTGCAGCCGCGGGAACGCAGCCCAGGCCGCTGCTTTGTTTTCTTCGTTTTGGCAGAAAAGCAGTCCCCGTTGAGCAGTGGCGTAACCCGTGTGCAATGCGTGAGCCGGTCAGAAAAGGGATGGCGGTGTTAATTACGTGCCTGGCAGCGGGTTAGCTGTCGGCAGGTGAGCACGGCCAGCTTCGCTCGGGTGGGAGGCACGGGGGAGGGACGGAGCCGGAGCAGAAAGTCCCCAGGGAGCGGCTTAATCTTACCCCTCCGACGTGACCCCTTCTCCCCTCCGTACACCCGTCGAGCACGCCTGATGGGTGCGTGTTGCACGGCGGCACCGCTCCCACCCCGCGGACAGCTGCCGTCCCTATTCCCTCGCCCCTGAATTGACCCACAGATGCCTGCGGGAGCTGCGCCTGCTTACACCGGCTTGACGTGTGGCCCCGTAGCGTTACGCACGGAAGAGCTGTCGCCGCGCGTATTGTCACCTCCCTCCCTGGTTCGAGGGCCGGGCGGGTACGGCGAAGGGCCACGATGAGGAGTCTGCACGAACCGTAGCGTCGCGTGAAACCTAAATAGCCGATGCGCATGTTAGGGGGACCGAGCCCAGCGCTCCTCTGCTGTCTTTGTGTCCCGCGTGTCAGGGCGACCTGGCTGAAGACCTCGGGCACAGCCCGGTCTTGAATCCACCTCCCTTTGCTTCTCCCTTAAATGAGGACTGCGAAGCAGTGCCAGCGGGCAGCGGGGCAGCCGAGGCTTCTTCGTGGCCAGGAAAGCAGCGCGGTCGTCTTCCCGCAACCTTGGTCCCCAGCCACCGACACCTGCGCGGCGCGGGGCACGTCGTGACCTGCAAGTATGGGCAGCGGCACCGCGCCTGGCGCTGGAAGTGGAAAGAGAGGTGGTGGGCGTACGAGCGCGGCACGCGGACTCGCGCAGTAGCCATTTCGGTTCGACTGGCTGCTTTGGGTTGGTGCCTGCGGCAGGTGTTAATAACGCCTGGAGGATGCCCAGGGGCTGAAGGTCTTTTGGCCTCTGCCCAGCCTTAGCTGGCTGTTTCCTCTCCACGGCGCAGCATTGCTGCTGCTCAAGTTACGCCGGGTTTCTGCGTTTAATCCGAGGCGCGGGGTGTTGTGTGTCACGCTTACGGTAAAGTTCCTCTTCTCGAACGCGACACGCAACGCCCCACGGCCCAGATTAAACGCAGAAACGCGGAACTACTCGAGCAACGGCAGTGCAGTTTAATGAGAGCAGCTTCTGGGAGATCTGATATGCAAACCGTCGTAGCCTCCCCCGATCACAGCCGTGTGAAGCTGGCTGTAGATCACGCGGCTGCACTACGTAATCCTGCAGAAATCTGGCAGCTCTTAATCGCAGACGCTTCCCTTTGTCGGTGTCGGGTGGATGCGACCACGCTCTTCACTGATTCATGTTCCCAGCGGATGACGTCCAGGTGCTGGGCGTTGCAAATCCCCGATGAGGCACGCCAGACTGGAGTGTTTTGTGCGCTAAGACGGGGTCACCGTAAAAGAAGCAGGAGGAGCCCTTTTCGGCTCTTCCTGTTTCTCAAGGACTATTTAGGAGTTTGTGTAACCAAAGCTCGGAGCCTGCGCAGCGCTCTCGGTGGAGCCGCGGCAGCTGGAGGCTGCTGGTGTATCCCCCACCCATTCGAGCCAATATGTCCCAGTTAGAGTTGCCGTCGTTAACGTAGGGCTGGTGGACGTGACCTCTGGGGTTGCCTTTCGGAGCACCTCGCCCAAAGTTTAGAGGAGGAAGGTCGACGTTCCCGGGTGCAGCTCCGGGAGAGGGAGGCGGGTTTGTTCCCAGACGCTCGGTTGTAGGCGTAACCACCTGCGCGGCGTCCGCGCGGCCGTTCAGTGCAGACGTGGCTTCTCTGCTGGCTGGTAGGGAAGGCAGGGCTCCAGACCGCATTGCTGGGGAGATGCTATTACAAATGAAAGTTCATTCCCTGAGGTTTATTCTCCATATTTACTTTAGCTCAATCTGCGCAGCGCGTGTTAGTTTATATTCTGTGCGAGCCCGAGCCTTGGTGAGCGGCCACCGTGGCCCCCTCCCAGCGCAGCCTGGCTCGCGGGGCAGCAGGGAGTTTTGTCCGGCGGGAGGAAGGGACAGACCGCAGGCGCGGTCGCCGGGGCCTGGGGATGGGCCTGCCGGTTATAATCCGGGTTTGCACTCAGGACTGTGCCTCCCAACTCTCGCCAAGAGCGCTGCCCGCGCAGAGCGGTTCGTGGCAGCCGTATAATTCCTTCGGGCCGAGGAGCCGTCTGCAGCACTGCTTGTCCCGGTGCTTCGCAGTCGAGGCCCGGAGTCGGAGGCAGACGTTACTTCTCCCCAGGGGCAAAACGAGAGTTTGTTTTTCAGTTGAAAAAAATTCACGCTGCTTCCCCTTGGCGCCGCCGAAGCTGGCGTGCATGGGCAGGTGGGGTCTGGGCCACGACGACAAACACCCCCAGTGCGGGAGCCGTCGGGCTGGGCTGGGCTGGCGGCGTGTTCGCTCCTTCCATCCGCCCGGCATCTGGGGTACGCTGCGAGTGCGCCCTGCCGCGAGCCTCAGTAGCTGGGGAGGAACGTGCGTGGGGTGCAAATCCCCCCCCTTCTGCTCGGCTTCAGCTGTCCCGCAAGTGAACCCGATTTGGTTTCTGCAAGAGCTTGTTTGGAGCGGGACCGCTACCCCACGAGCCGCTTTGGGCCGTGGCATGCCCCCGGGGGGGCACGCTTGCCCCGAGCCGCGTCAGGCTGCTCCGCGTGA
Organism: Caiman crocodilus; assembly: GCA_030014935.1. Taxonomy (NCBI): domain Eukaryota; kingdom Metazoa; phylum Chordata; order Crocodylia; family Alligatoridae; genus Caiman; species Caiman crocodilus. Next base: position 16,194,277 of record JAGPOW010002118.1, on the reverse strand, counting down.
GACGCCGCTCCCCTGCCCTGGCGCTCGTGCCGCGGCTCGAGGCTGGGATCGTTTCGGTGCCAGGGGAATCGACAGAAGCGAGCGGTCTCCCAGGTGCCAGCCCCTGCGCCCGTGTCTGGCGGCGGCGGCGGAGGGAAGAAAGAAGAGGAGCTCGCCGCTTGCACACGTCGCCCGAAACGGGGTTTGATGGGGATCCTGGCGCGAAACCGGGGAGCGGGTTGTGCCGTGCGCGACGTAAGAGTGCGTTCAGAGAAGAACAGCAGCTGGCAGTGCTCGGGGGCTGGAGGAGAGCAACCGGGTGGGCACGCGTGCGCGCGGCCCCTCTTTTAGTGGGACCCTGGAGTTGAAAGGACTTGTGCTGGGCTTGGCCCTGAGACGGCAATTCAGGCTGGCCTTTATTTCCGCTCGCCCGTTTCTCCCAGGCGGCGGATGAAGCCCTCCTAGCAGCTGCCCGCGGGGAGTCGTTGTCGGCACAGCCCTGCCTTCGAATCTGCTGGCTCTTTCCAGAGCGAGGATGCGAGGGTTCGGGTGGCGTGCCTCC
>JAGPOW010002118.1:16172517-16184039 GCA_030014935.1 Caiman crocodilus | reverse complement strand
ATCCCTGGCTACCTGGGTCCCTGCGCAGGGCCGGGTCTCTTCCCCTGCCCAGGTGAGCAGAGCATCCCCTCCCAGGCCCAGGCCTTTGTCATGCAGACAGGGAGGAGATCCCTGCCCCGAGGGATTCAACACCCCCCTCTCGGGCTGGCACAGAGAGAGGTCTCTGGAGAGGGGCACCCACGGTGGCATTTCTGCCACACGCTCCTTAGTCTTTATGTAGTGCTTTGTATTTTCAAAGCTCTATACAAAAGAGTGCCTCATGTTGTATTGCAAGGATCTAACGGCGTGGAGCCCACGTACTGCTCTCTGTTACATGGGGCAGCCCTCTTGATGTCGCCGGGCCTGCGCTAACACAACTGAGCTGAGCAGATGACGTCTTGCCCGGCCCGCACCAGGGCTTGCAAGTGTAGCTGGACCAGCACCCCCTTCGGGTGCGGACCCTGTTTCCACTGCAAAGAGGTATTTAGCCAGTGCAGTTTATCCCACTTTCCAGATCAAATTAAATGCTCCTGGCAAAAACACTGGTGACGCCAGTTAGGGAGAGGGGTTAGCTAGTCTCTGGCATAGCAATGCCAACAAGACATGGTGGAGACCAGGCCCGGGTCACATGCCTCCATCAAAGCGTGGTTCAGAGAGCAATGCAGCCTTTTGTCCCTGGGCCGCGAGCACAAGTTTGGCGCAGGTGAGCGGTGACTAAAAGGGGCTCTGCGCACTCCTGCGGCACACGCTCCACGGTGGAGAACTGCCAGCCCCGCGCTCACCGTGATGGGTGCGATCTTAGAGGGAGCGTGTGGCTGGCGGAGCAGGGAGGCCTGAGGTTCAACCATGCAAGGGTGCTGCCGACCTGTCGGCCGCGTTTCCTTGAGCCTGAGACCCCCCACTTCTGCACGGAGCCACGCGGCGGGATCGCGGAGACGCTGCGTGCTTGCTGGGGGCAGCCAGCTGGAAGCTTAGTTTGGGATGCGGTGTTATTTGACTAACCGGTCTGTACTGACTTGTCTCAGCGGGCTCATGGCAATTTGGCTTTTCCACGTGGAGATGTAGACGTGATTGTCCCCCAGGCCTCTCGCCTGCGGAGAGCCAAGGACAAAGCGGTCCGTGGGAAGCAGCTTTGAACTGTAGGAGTGTCACTGTAGAGAAGTAGCGCTGTGCAGCGAAGAGCCAGCGCAGGGATTCACGTCTGGCTGGACAGACACCTGCTTGCTTCTCCCCCCGGATGATGCTCTTAGCACAATAGGATTTTGCTGCGATCTGGGCCTGGGGAGACAGGAACTCGTGCAGTGAAAAGAAAGGATGTGGTTACTGCTCAGGATGAAAGCGCTGTGAGGCCGAGCCAGGGAGAAAGTCAGCTGAGCGTGTTCTGTTCAGATGTTTCAGAACTGAAACGTTTAACAGGAAAGGCTTGGTTTGGGCTAATTTCCCAACTACATAGCTCGACGCAGCTGCCTGGCTTTTGCACTGGCGGCTTGTGATTGCGTTGCCGAGGGGTGCTGCTGCTCGCAAAGCGAGGCGCTCATTGAATGGTCTCTGGTTTATTCTGCAGCAGCTCCGTTTCCCAGTCAGGCCGCACTGCCCCGGCGGGAGCGGTGGTATGTCAGGGCGTCCTCCTTTTCCACGGCTCTCTGCTGGGGACTCCGTGCTCCTTCCTTAACTGTCTTTGTATCCCGTGCAGGAACTCAGTGAGATGATGTACACGGATCGTCCCGACTGGCAGAGCGTGATGCAGTACGTGGCCCAGATCTACAAGTACTTTGAGACCTGAGACCCAGGGCAGAAGGTGGACCGAAGTGGGGAGAGACTGAAGAACGCCACGGAAGCACTCGATCACTTTAAACACCCCTCCTTTCTATTCCACAAGCCAGCCAGGCCTCGTAGGCGGCAAGACAAGCTCTTCCACGGTTTGGATCGCATCTGGGACTGCGACCAAATAAAGACCCGTTGTCCACCTGCACCAACCAAACCCAGCTGTAAGTTTATTTCCACATGCAAACAGCAGCGCTTTTTCTGCCAGCTGTGGGATAGTTGTGAAGAAGATGCCCTCGTGTTCACTAGCGATTGTATCTCAGACCAGCCTCTGCCAGCTGGGGATCTGCCCTCTATGGAAGGACTCCCGCGCACTCGTAGTCGTTGAACGCCTGGACCAGACTCGAGAGACGCTGGGAGAGGACGGCTAGTGCGGCAGCTCACCAGACGGCTTCTCTTGCACAGCTACCAACAGATGCTTTCCTGCTCCCGAGCGTCGGTGCCCCCACCCAACCTGTGTTATATACCTGTTCCCTGAGACACCACGGCCAACGGGCACGTGCTCACGCACGCGGCGTGGGTAGGACCTTTCGCACACGCTGACTCGGACTTAGCTGAGCTTGCAGGGTCTGCAGCAGGCTCTCTTGTTGCCCCCAAGGCTTTCTTGGCTCGGTATTTCCACCAGGCAGCCACGGAGGACAAAGGGAACCGCTAGGTGCTATGACTTCATTTGGGGTCCAACAAAAGTAGCTGCTTTTATGATGAGAAAGCTCAGTGAGCAGCCTGGTCGGGAGCTGGCTGCGCAGGCCCAGGCTTTTCAGCACTGCCGCCTTGCTGGCTTTATTGCACAAGGCACGGAGGTGACGGCTCTGGCATCTCAGCGATCTGGAGACGAGTATCACACCTTTGTCACGGGTCAGGCTGCAGCAGCCACGCTGCCTGCATTGAGCCGGAGCGCGCGGTTTTCCTGTGTACCTACCTGCCACACAGATGCACGGTACTTACTGCCAAGGAGTCCCGTGTCAGCTTGTGCCCTGTGCAATGAAGCGCAGCCCATTGGGCATTAGCAGGTGGTCTGAGCTGAAGTTACAAGGCTTGATTGATGAATACAAATTGCAAGATGCAGCCCCATTCATTAAGCTACAGGAAGTCTAGTCGGCAGCTCCTCTCTGCCATGGAAACCACAGCCAAGCCTCCCGGATCCCAGAGAGTAGCATTTTAGCCTGCACACGTCCTCCCTCCGCTCACAAAGGCATGCGTGTTTGCATCTGCCGTTTGAGCATCTCTTTTGTTTGACCCCCAGAAACGGGCTCTTCTGCCTCCGGGCTCGTGAGAAGCCACAGGGAGCCCCGGGCACGAATCCGATCAAACCGGGCCAGACCTCGAGCCTGTGCTCTTGGGGGTAATCTTTCCTAGGGCAGCACAGCTGCTCCAGCTGAAGAAGAGAAGTTGGTTGGTGACCACGTGTAACCCTGGGGGCCATCCTAAGGCTTCGTACGAGGGAAGGGAGGCTTCCTCCCTCCGTAGGGAGCAGGGTGTACGGCAGGTCCCAAGCCTGCTTGCTTCAGTACAGGCTGGTGGAGCAGACACAGGTGCTGTCAGAGGAGTGTTTGCCGCTTCCCGCAGCCTGCCGAGCGCTCTGCCTTCGGCTCGGTCTCCGCTCCGAGGGCTTGCTTGGGGTCCCCCAAACCGGCGAGCCTTCCTTTCCTCCTTTCCGAACCCCCCAGCTCTCCTCCTCCTCCTCCTCCTCTCACAAGTGATGGATACCAGTTCCCCAGCCACGGGGATATATTTAGAACAGGATTCTTTTCCCCTCGTGTTTATCTTGCCATGTTTATCTTCAGCATCTCCCATTTAAGCCCTTAGTCCCATGAGCTCTGTCTGCAAATGGACTCAGTGCTGAGTGCATTGCCGTATCCAAAGCAGCTTCCAAAGCAATGGAGGTGATGGCACAAGCCACCCCAGAGAGAGACAGACCCACTGAGCAATGCATTCGTCTCCGGGGCGGGTTATCAGAGCTTGACCCAGGTGTACAGGCAGCAAAAATGCATCCGCTGTCCTCCTCTCCCTGGAGTCGACTCGGAGAGCGTGATCCGTGGCAGAGCTTGCTGCCTGCCTGTGCCGAAGGGCTGCTGGAGCGCGTTCGGGAGCCCCTGCGCCTTGGTCCCCTCCGTTTGCTGCTGGCCCTTTGAAATCGGGTCTCTGCGGGGAGGTCGGGAGATGTAGTCTCCCTAGTACATTCAGCAGGGAAGTCGGAGCTCTAGCCAGCTCTGAAGGTAAGTGGTTCAGCTAATCCTGGGGGCCCGACTTGTCTCCTCAGGGCTACAGGCTTTCAGGCGGGAGGACTTGCAAGGCCGGGCACCTTGTTGCCTGCATTTGCGAGGTGCTGTCCGTGTGCAGGGTCCCCGCGTTGCAGATGTCTCTCGTGCTGCTGGGACAACAGGACCTGGGTCTGGAAGCAGGAGAGCTTGCTGGGAGGCAGTGGGAGAGGCCAGAGGCCTTTGAGCTGTGCCAGGAAGAGGTTTCAGTGTGTTACAAGTGTTTGTTGTTGGGTCGTTCGGTGGCTGCCCCTTGTGCCCTTAATAATGCAGCAAGAATTGCGGGGGCGGATGAGCATGGACGCAGCCAGCGGGAGAGGAGGTTGGGCGAGTCCGGCTGACGTCTCTCTCCCGAGAGGCGTGAAGCATTGCCAGACCTGGGCTCCGGGCTGCACGAGTCCCGGCAGCAGGGGTAGGAAGCGACCCAAGCCGCGCTCGTCCCCGGAGGCCTGCAGAAAGCGCCCCGAGCCAGGGACAGCGGGATCTGCTGGGAGACGCCGCTAGCTCGGGCTCCTGGGAAGCGCGCGCGCCGTGCGACGCGCTGCGGGGCCGTCGGCATCTCTCGAGCCGAGCTTTATTCTGCCGTGGCTCTGAGCCATTGCCCAAAGGGCTGTCCCAGCCTTCGAGGCGCTTCAGCTGCTGCTTCTTTCTTTAAACCAGCCTGCCAGAGACGTGTCTTTCCCTTCACCCCGCGCCTCTGGGATTCCCTCCCCGCAAAAAGGTTGTAGCTCAGAGCTCGGACGGGGCCCACAGGCAAGGTTTCTAGAATTAAGGGCGTCGCTTCGCGTCAGCTACCTTCCCTCCCGGAGGCCCAGAAATAGAGGATTTTCCCAGGGGAAAGGTGGCCGGAGACTCGGCGTCCCAGCGGGCTCCAGCGCTGCGGATGGACGCCCGGAGGTCTGCCATCCCGCCATCTAGAAGAGCCCTTTCCCGGGGGCTTTGTGGGGGCAGGGGCTGTTGGGGTGACAAGTATTACCTTTGAGTTTTGGTTCCCTTCGAGGGTCGCGCAGCTGCCACCGCGAATCTCGCTTTTGCGAGCCGGGCGGTGGTTCCCTGTGCTTCCGTTTCTGGATAGCCACGACCAGGTACCGCGAACGGGCTTGAACTGCAGCACGCGCTGCGCGCTCAACCCGTTGGAAACCAGGCCCTTTTCGGGCGTCTCAAGGTCGGCGCCCAGAAATCGAAGCGCTCGGGGAGACTGGCGGTCTCCGACAGCCGAGGCTCTGCTGCCCGAGGCTTTACGGGCTCAGGGTTACGGGAGCCAGGCCTGATAAGCCCGGCGAGCGAGGAATGTAAACCAGCCCTTGAGTAACCGTGTGCGGAGCGCGCACCGGGGGCGAGAGGTTTTTCCCGGCAAGAGCGGGGTGTGACCCGCGTCGCTCCTCCATGGCTTGGCCTCTTGAAGGTAACACGTCCGTCCCGGGCGGCCGCGGCCGGGCAGCAGGGAGATGAGGGGTGCGGGACGTGCAGCGCCGTGCTCGCGGCGTGCGGGGGGGAAGGCGGAGGCGAGTTGAGAAATCGGGCCAGGCAGGAAGGAGGAGAGGGCTTGCAGGAAAGCTGGTGTGCCGTCTGGGAGCCCGCTGGAGTGGACGCGAAGGGTGGGAAGGAAGGGGTAGGCGGCGCTGGGCGTGCGCGAGAGCGGGGGAGGCAGATGTCCGGACCCCTTGGATGACCCTTCTGCGGGCTGCTTGGCCCCTTGGTCGTTGCCCCCTTGCGCTCCTCGGAGCGACCGTAAACGCTGGGGTGCCGAGGGGGACGCGCGTGCCTTTGCCAGGCTCCCACCCCACGTGCTCAACCCCGTGACCCGCGATGTCGCACGGAGGGACCGGAGGCAGAATCCGTCCCCTTGGCCCTGGATCGTGGGCTGAGCGGTGGCGGGAGCCTGCTCGACTTCCCGGTCCGCTCCCGCTGGGGCACCCTGCCCTCGGCACACCCCGGTCGCAGGGCAGGAGAGAGGTCCCAGCTTTTGGAGCTTTCTCTTCCTCTGCTCCCGGCACCAGCACTTCTTCCAGGAAACGGCCGGTGAAGTCAGCGCCCTCGGCGCTTCCCCCGCGTGTTATGAAACGTGGGGTCCATGGAGCATGAGACCACGTTTTCCTGCCAAAAGAGACTTTCGCCTGGCAGGGCTCAGGCCACCGAGCATCGTGACGCTCCCCAGACCCAGCAATAACTTCCGCCTCTCCGAACCTCACTTGCTTTCCACCAGCTCTAGCTAGTGCCAGGCGAGCCCGGGGACCCGCCGTTACCGAGCGTCATAACCAAGGCTCTCTTCCTTTTTAACTTGCACACGTGCCAAGCTTTGCTGGCCGTGCTGAACGCAGCACTTTTATTGCTTTGTGTCTGTTGGGTTTCGGCCCAGGCTAGAAGTGTGCCGAATGGAAGAACCACCTCTACTCGCCCGGTGATTTTTAGTCCGTCGGGTACTGTCGTTACAGCACGACCTAATTTATACGAAGAGCACATTCGAATGTATATAGCTAGGCATATTGCCAGGGTTGGACGTGCTAGGACAGATGTATTTAAAGTTTAACATTATTAAAGCATCTGATGCAGAATCTGTGTAATATTTCTAATAAAGCCTTTTTGTTTCTGATGGTGCCCCTTGTTTTTTGCCTTCCTGGTGTATTTACGGAGAGCGGTCATAGCCCTGCTCCTCTGTTGTCTTGCTAAGCCAAGCAAGTCACGTACCCTTAATTTCCTCTCGCATAGTCCCCGCGTTCTCCTAGAAGGCCCCAGTCTGCCCCGGTCTAGTTTGAATGCACCTTTCGTGACTGTAGGGCACAGAAGTGGCACCTGGCGTGCCAGATGCAGCCTTCCAAGGGCCTTGCATGATGCCAGGATCCCTAGAGAGACGGAGAGCGGTGCCAGATGCAGCCAAGGATTGCTCTTTCTGTTTTCCTGGTTGCACAGAGTCGGTGGCTTTGTGTCGTCCTGATGTGCCCAAGTCCTCCTTCCCCGACGCTCCGGTCAGCGACCGCCTTGCTGACGGAGCCAGCAGACAGGAGGCCTTTGGGGGCCTTGGCTGCAGGGTGCTGGCCTGCCAAGGAAGACCGCTGGGAGAGAGGGAGTCCATGTCGTACAGAAGAGGCCTTGGACGCAGACGTGCCGACCTGCTGAGAAGGGCGTCGGAGGCGGACTTGAGGCAGCCGGTGACAAAGCCCGCAAGCGAGAGAGGGAAAACGAGTGACCTGGTCCCAGGGCTGGGGTTGCAATGGGGGCGCAGGAGGGGCAAGAGAGACTCACGGGGCACCCAAACAAACGTCTGAGACGTGTCCAGACACAAATGCCGGGATTTGGGCAGTCAGTAGCACGACCGTGTATCCCCAGGATGCAGCCGGAGGCACGGGTGAGTTGGCATCCTGGAGACATGGGTGGAAGTGAGCACGATTGTGAGAAGGAAGTGAGAGTAGCAGAAGCAAGATAATGGATTTCAACAGACTCGGGAAGTGGCAGGTAGGATATCTGGGCAAGAGAATCGGATACAGGAGCTCAGGAAAGCTGGTCATTCCTGACAGCCCAAAAAGGCACAATAGCTTGATGTGGAGGAGATAGGAAACGGTGCACGGGCCAGCGTGGCAGCCCCTCGACCTCTTAAATGGCCAAGAAAACCAAAGAGCGATCGAACACACAGCAGAGGCGAGGACACGTGGCTGGCGATGGGGATCGACTCAGAGAAGCTGAGGCACCAAAATGAGTCGCAGGTAAAGCAGAAAGGCACGCCGGCAGTGGCGATGTGCTCCTTAACAGAGGAAACAAATGTTGGACGATGTCAAGATTAGCTTAGGGAAAAAAAGGGTTCGTTAGGACCAGATACTCGATTAAATGCATTGTATCTAAAGGAAAGCAGCGCAAAACAGGTTCTGGAGAGAGCAAGGTAAAGACTATCAAATGTATTCGAGTTGGCAGGGCCTGGTGACATTCATCCCGGGTTGCTTAAGGGACGGGGTGGAGCAATTTCTGAACCATGAGCAATTGCCTTAAAACCTTGTGGAGTAGGCATACAGCCCCAGGAGACTGGGAAGGACAAGCATAGTCCTTGGGGTGAAGAGAGGGGGGCCCCAAGAGCGGTCAGCCTCACCCCCATACCTGGGGGAGATGCAAGGACAGATGATTTGTAAAAAAAAACTCCGGTTTTAGCAAGCAGCGGGTTCGGTCGTAGCCACAGACAGCGTGGATTGAATCGCAGGGAGGGACCTGGGAGGGCTTGCCAGAAATGAGTTGTGTCAAACCAGTCTAATGCCCTTTGACAAAACACCTGGGTAACGGGGAGGAGGTCAATGTGTTGCATTTGATGTCAGCAAGGAGGTTTCCTCCGTTCCCCATTCCCCCGAGTCGGTAAGGAAACACGGGCGAGGTGGCATCCCCAAGACGTGGGCGCACACCAGGTTTCCAACCCACACGACCAGAGCGCGCTTATTCACGGTTTGCCGTCAGAGCAGGCGGCGGGGTGAGCCGTGGCCTTCCAGGGGTCTGTTCTGGGCCTGGCCAGCGTCCACGTTTTAATTAACCACTTGCACAATGGAGCAGAGAACCGGGTGGCCGTGCCAAGCTGGAAGGGGTTGCTGGCACGCGGGCGGACGGGACCAGAATCCCAAGTGATCTCTGGAAGCTGAAGCTGACCAGATGAAATTCAATAAAGCTAATTAGACGATGCAGCCCTTGGAAGGCAAAATGCACTGCACAAATGCAAGCCCCTGGCTAAGCCCCACGACTGCAGCAAAGGCGCGGGGGCCGCGCCAGGTCGCACACTGCATCCGAGTCTGCGGTGGGCAGCTGCTGCAGAAGGGGGACGTTTTGACCCGAGAAGCAGCATTGCCAGGAGCGTTGCCTGTGCACAGGAGGTCATTATTCCCCGCCATGCGGATCCCAAGAGGCCTGAGCCAGAGTCCAGTACGCGGCTCGGGGCCTCGGCAAATTGAAGGGTGTCTGGAAGAGAGTAGTAAAAATGATTGGAAGTTCAGAAAAGGTGACCTGGAGCCCTGCATTTCTATGAAGTACTGTCTAGCATAACGCTAATGTGCACCGTAGAGCTTGGAAGCTGGCGGAGCGGGTCCGGACAGGGCGGCCCTGCCCGACGCGCGCGTCGGCTCTGCCCAGCGAGAGCAGAGCTGGTTTGGAAGAGCGGGAGGCATGGTCCGAGTTCGGGACCCGGGGCCTTAATGCCAGCTCCCGCACCGCCTTCCTCTGTGGCCTTGGAGAGGGTGTCTCAGATGCAGCGTGCGCCTGCTCCCACACAGGTCGGTGAGGAGAAAGCAGTTCGTGCCGGGCGGACGTACGCCGTTCGCTGCGCTGGTGGTTTGCATTGCTGCAGCAGGTAAGTCTGGCCTTTCCTCCTGACGTGGCTGGGGGTCTCTCCGGCTCCGTGGAGGGGCTGGGCAATGGGTCCGTCCTTGGTTGCCGCCAGGATGAGCTGGTCGCGATGGCGGGGGCCCGGTGAGGGTTGCTGTAACGTCCTGTGCCCTTTGGAGCTGCTGCCCGGTACGGCACGTCCTCTCCCCGCGCCGCAGCGCTCACACGAGTTAAACGCTGGTTCTGCCGAGACTGAGCGTCGCACCCGTGTCACCCCGCGCTCATCCTCTCAGTCTGCCGGCAGAAGGGGCTACGTTGGCTCCTTCCAGCTTAGGATGCCGCTAGCCTGCAGCTGGCGCCGGCAGCAGGAAAGGCTGCTGGGTCCGGGTGAGCTGTGCCGAGGTACTCGAGCACTTCTGGGCCCTGGATGTGGTCAGTCAGGGCAGGAAATCTCTGAACGTTTTCTCCCCAGGTCCAGTACGTGCAGCTCCCGGTATAGCGAGGCAGAGTCTCGTACCTCGGGGAGGCGCCCGCGTGCTCGTGGCCGGCCAGAATTGCAGAGGCAGCCAAGGAGAAGCTAACAGAAGCGGCAGGTGACCAGGTAAATCCTTTTCCAGTTTCCCAGCGGGGTGCTGGGCAGGGAGATGCTGTTAAATACCATCCAGACGGGTTTGCCCCTTCTTGCCTGTCTGGTTTTCAGCGTTAGCCTGCTTAAGGCTAAATTTTAGCTGTTGAAAACGGAGTATTATTGTGGCAAGCTGGGCTGAGCTTCCCTTTTCTGCCACGTCACTGCAAAGGCGACCTGGTCCTCAGCCTGCAGCGGGGCTCCACGTGGGCTCCTGCCCTGCAAGCCGACGTGGCACGAAGTTTGATAGCAGCAGCCTGCCGCAAGGTCTCGGCCGGACTTGCCGGCTGCCGTGTTTTGTGTCCGGGAGTCGGCAGGGTTTTCTTGTTCCCCAAGCTGCAGGCAGCTCCGGCCACGGAGGTTGAGCGTGCTGGGGTCTTTCCTCCGTGCTTGGCGACCCGGAGACCTCATCTCGCCCTGAAAAGGATGCTCTTCTGTTCAGAGCCGTCGGGCTAGGATTCAGGACACCTGGGTTCATGCATTGTGTGACCCTGGACAGCGCTTAATCCTCTCCCAGGCCTCGGTTATTTGCTGCACATGGGAAGAGAGGATTTGTGCAAATCAGACTTTTCCTGTTGGCTCCCTTGCATGGCCCTGCCCAGCAGCTGCCGGCGGCCCCAGCGCTTACGTGGCAGGACTCTGGGTCGACACAGATCTCCTGGCAAGTCCCGGTGGTTTAGGACCTGCCTCTACGCCCCGCATTCGGGCTGTAGCTGCTACAGCAGGCAAAGCCGGGCTGTTGCAAATGGCTCTTCTCAGCATCAGCCCAAACAGCAGGTCGTAAAATAACACGTTTGCAGTGTTTTAGCAGAGACGTGGGCTGCTTTGCTGACCTTCCTTCTGCCAGTGCTTGTCTTTGGGGCTAGGGGCAGGGCAGCTGGCAGCGCGTGCTAGAGGCCGGGTGCAGAGAAGACCGCTCCCAGGACGAGACCCACTGAGGCAGGCCGACCTCTGGTGCTGCATTACTGTCGGGTCCGGGAGCCCTGGTCCCGAGCCAGGACCACGTTGTGTGAGGCGCAACGCAGACGTGGTCCCTGCCCCGGCGACCGGCCCCTGCTCCTCTCTCAGGCTCTGGAGTCGAAGAGGATCCATTCGCCCTGTCCCCAGCAGGCGAGACCAGGGGCTGGCTGGGACTTGAAGCTGCATGGACTCGTGCCCGGATGGGCCCGTGCTGCCAGGTTTAGTGCGTCAAGTCCAGGCGGAGAGCGAGGACCCTTGCTCAGAGCCTCCTGCCGTGGCATCCCGGCTCTTGCTGGGGCGAACGGGGGCTCGCTCTGGACGCAGGGGCTGCTTGATACTAAAGCGCTGACTCCCCGTTTCCCAGCTCCTGCCTGCTGGCTGCCAGGTGGTCGCTGCCGCGGCTCGTCTGTCTGGAGACTGCCGCTCCAGCCCTCTGCAACAGAAGGGGACTCGGGGAATCACGCCGATACTTCTGCTCCCAGCCCGCCTTGCCCGGCTGCGTCGCTCCCTGAAGCGCCGGGCTCGGCGAGTGGGTACTCGTCACAGGATGAGTGGGCAAGACAAAGGCCATCACCAGTGGAAATCCT
>JAGPOW010002118.1:16153927-16167596 GCA_030014935.1 Caiman crocodilus | reverse complement strand
TCCTTGCCTCGGACCCTGAATTGTATCTCTGCCCAGAAGGGACGGGGAGACGCGGGTGGAGAATCCGGTTTCTGCCTGAGCAGAGGTCACAGCCGAGCAGGTGTTCTGCCGTGGAGGGTATTTTTAACAGCTGGTAGGGAAGCAAATCTTTCCTCCCCCCTTTTCTCTCTTGCTTGATGGGCAGCTGGTTTGGCAGGACAGGGGTGGGCTTCTACTCCCACGCGGGATGTGACGGCCCCCCGTTTCCTGCTGGTCTCCGCTGCCGTCCTGTAAAACTGCACATCGCCTTTGCCGCCTACCCCTCTGCCTGGACGTCTTTGTGACCGTGGTTCCTCTACGGCCAGGGGACCAGATCCTGGTCCTGGCAGCAGCGCAGGGCATGGCCGGAGGAATGTCTGTGTGCGGGGATTCAAAGATGGCATTTAAAGTCCGTGGTGTAATTTGGAAAGCAGGGAGCAGCCTTCCCGTCACGGGGTCCCGCCGCGGTCACCCTCGCAGGGGTGTCCCTGGATGACTGTTCGGTGCAAGGCACACGCAGGTACGTTGCCAGTGCAACGCTGCCACTTCAGGGACTTCTGTCCCTGCCGGCTTGGGCGTGGAGGTACGCGGAGGAGGCCTGGCAGCTGGGATGGCTGGCGAGCCCTGGGAGGGAGGAGGCGCGAGGCTCCCTCCTGCTTCAGCTTGGCTGCGGCCCTGGGATAATCCAGCTCCCGACTCGCCCGACTGGCTGCTCCAGTTCAGCCCATTTGCTGGGTCTCTAAGGAGGCTGGAGCCGGGGAATGGGAAAGCTGGAGATGAAATTGCAGGAGACGCGCGGGTTTTTTGTGGGGGGACTGCCTCCCGCCGCGGGGGCTAACGCTGGGTGCTGGGCAGTCTTTGCTGCCAGAGATGTAGTTTGTCTCTCTCGTTGCAGCTGTCAGAGGGCCAGTGTCGAGCAAGCCCTGCATCCTCCCTCCAGTGCCTGGGCTGACGAGCCAGGGCAAAGACACGATGCCACCAAAACTGAGCTGGCTTTTTGGGGCTGTCAGGGAAACAGCAGAAACCCTAAACCTCGGCTCTAGCTTCAGCTCCACGTGGAGCTAGCAGCTTCGTTTACCTCGGGCTGCGTTTAACCCTCGTTTCCTTTCTGACGCGTCTCCAGATATGCCCGGCCCTGTGCCGCCTGTTCTGTCCCAACCTCCGGGGCTTCCTGTGGCTGAATTGCATGGGGGAAAAACCCAGCGTTTCCTCCTGACTGGTTCAACTTTCCAACCTCTTCACTGCTCCGCCTGTCCTGCGCGACTCAGGCAGGGCGGGAGCCCGTCTCCCTTCTCCCGTCTGCTCTGACCGAGCCCCGTGCCCCGCGGCCTGCCCTCGCTCCGTGCTACCCGCGGTGTGGCAGGGCCCTGCGGGAGCTGCGAGCATGGCGTGTGGGGGGAAGCGCAGTTGCAAGGCGATGAAGCTGCAGTTTTTCAGAGGAAGTTGATGCCATCCGGCTGCACGTGGTGGGGGCGGCAGGGCTCCGGTCTGTGGTCAGGGCATGGACATCGGGTGCCAGGCAGGGTCCCCTCTCTGAGTCACCGTGCCGCCCATTCACAGTTGTGTGGGAATCACGCAGGCTGCCACGTGATGCCTGCGGGAAGAAGACCGGGCTTTGCGGCTCCGCCGTGCGGGGAATTGGTTTTGATGCCTCAGAAATGGACGTTTCTCCAGCTTCTCTGGCCAGGCAAAAATGTGGTGAGCGCAGGCAAGGAGCGAGCCATGGGCTGCATGCCCGGTGCTGCCAGCTGGGGTCTGCGGCCCCTGAAACCTCTTCTCCCCAGAATGCAGGTCTGGCCTTAAATGGCAGCCGCCCACTCTGGCCATGAAGGGCAAAGAGTTGTTTGCAAAGACATTTAAAAAGCACCAGGTGTTTTTTTCAAAGGACTGTGCCCTGCTTTTTGCCCAAAACTATTGGCCACGTTCGGTCCTGGTCCCACCGCAGCTGCACAGAGCTGACTCCCCGGTCCCAGCTCTGCCCAGGCCTCTATACACCCAGCTCAGCCAGGCCTCGCGCTGCCCACCAGCCCTTCCAGGCAGCTCAGGCCTGAGAGCTGTCAGGGATTAGTGGCACCAGATGTGCTGCCCTGGAGCTAACGGCAGGCTCGGGGGACTGGCACATGCTGCTGATCGTCCTCGCGGTGATGTTGCCGCCGATACCCACCGGGGCTGCGCAGCCCCTCTGCCCCCTGCCCGTCCCTGTGCGCAGCGCCGTGCCGTGGGGCGGAGGGCAGGGCTGTGCCGCGTGTGCAGGACACGGGGGGTGTTGTCTATGGGTGCAGAGGGCGAGCAATTCGGGGCAGGCTGCATCTCCCTTTGCCAGCACGGAGGCTTGGAGCTGCTCCTTCCCATCAGGGAGGCTGTGCGTGCCACCTCTCTGCAGCCTGGGGCCAGGCGGCTGGTTCTGGCCACTCTTCGGCCTTTGGGCTCCCCCAGGTCCATCCGCTGTGCTGCCCTCTGCTACCCACGGGCATCTCGCAGATGACAGGGGGTGCGGGGAAAAAGCCCCGGGTCCAGCCACCGCGGTGATGCAAGCTTGTCTTGTGAACCCAGCATTCGTTCCTGCCTGTGGCGGGGGGTCAGGCTAGAAGACCTGTGCGGGGCCCTCCTGACCATGCAGCTACCTTGCAACTGTACGCTCCAAGTGACCGCCCTGGTGCTTGCGGGCAGGCGACCCCAGAGGGGCCGGGGGCCCGGTGCGAAGGGCGCAGTAGTGGGATCAGTGCGGCACTGGGGGAGAGCCCCTGTGGGCTGCGCCTGGGTCCTTGCTCCACGTGCTTGCGCAGCCCCTGGCACAGGGCTCCGCGCCACGCCACAGGGACCAGCTGAACGGGAGGTGCCGTGTGCTGAGTGGCTCAGCGCGGCTCCCCCCATCTGGTAGCACGGGCCCGCGATGCCGTCCACCAGCTGGGTGGGCCGTGTGGGCGCTGCCCTGCGCTACTCAGCAGCTGAGCTCCGAGGGCTCAGGCCAATGTTGCCATCGGGCCTAATTCAGGCTCTGGCATGGCCAAGGGTACGTGCTCCGCGACCAGGAGCCGGACAGGGCAGACGGGAGCTGAAATGGGAACGTGGAAACACGAGCCGGGGGGACAGGAGCTGGGGGGTCGCAGATGCTGGAAAGGAGCAGCGCCGGAGGCGGATGCGAGACGGGGGAGTCCGGACGAGGGGCCTGTAGGGTGGGAGATGGGCGGCTCCTCCAGAGAGCACAAGGGCAGATGCCGCAGCCCTGGAGTGCTGCCCCAGTTCGGACTGGGGGCTCCAGCTTGTCCAGAGCCCCCCAGGCTGCAGGGTCGCCGCGGGAGGCCATGCCGGACATGACTCAGTTCCTGCCGGTCGGGAGCCAGCTTTCTGGCTCTTGCGCCGGCGCGCCTGGATTACTGACTGCTGGCCCCGCGCCCTCGCCTCCCCCAGCCCGGCTCAGCAGAGCCGCCCCACAGCGGCCAGCTGGCCCCCGGCCAACGCAGCAGCGAAAGCGAGCGCGAAAGGCAATGGCGAAGGAGTGGTGGTTGTGGCTGGGCCCCGGGTGCTTGCTGGTGCTTCCTTGGGCGCCTCTGCTTTGTCACCGGAGCCTTGCGCCTGAGGTGCGCGCCCTGTGCCGGCTGCCTGGTGCTCGGGCAGGACCGGGCCGAAGTGCGGAGTCCCCCTCTGTGACCCTCCGCTTCCAGCCCAGCATCCCGGCTCCAGCGCGGGCAGGAGGGAGAGCACTGGCTCAGGTGCATCTTGAGGGCTTCCTGCCCTCTTCATTACCCTCCCTGCCTCCACGAGCTCTGGGTTAGCGGCGTCCGGGCCCTGCCCGTTCTGCTCTTCATGGACCTGTCGCCCGTGACTTTGGCTGGGCAGCAGCAGGGCCAGGTTGACAAAGGGCCCAACAGGGTTTTAAAATATGTCTGGACCCCTACGCTGCCGACGCCGCAGGGAAGCCGGAGGTTCTGGGGACAGGAGCTGGGCACCGCGCCTGGCAGCGCTGGGCTCAGGCTCAGCGGCACGTGTGGGCTGGCTCCCGTGGGCATTGCAGGGTGAGGGTGGGCAGGGGGTAGCTGTTTCCCTGCCCCTGCAGCTGAGGCCATCCGCACTGGGACCGCGTTGCTCACCACGACTGTGCTCTTCTCGGCCCCTAGGTACAAGAGCCAGGTGACGGGCAAGCGGGCGCGAGGCATCATCGCCGTGCTCTGGCTCCTGTCGTTTGCCATCGGGCTGATCCCGCTGATGGGCTGGAACAACGCCATGGGCGGCTGCCCCAACACGACCAATGCATCGGCGGCGGCCGAGGAGAGCCGCAAGCCCTGCGTGGTCTTGTGCCTGTTTGAGAACGTGGTCACCATGAGCTACATGGTCTACTTCAACTTCTTCGGCTGCGTGCTGCTCCCTCTTGCCATCATGCTGGGCATCTACATCAAGATCTTCATGGTGGCCTGCAAGCAGCTGCGGCAGATGGAGCTGATGGGCCACTCCCGGGCCACCCTGCAGCGGGAAGTGTCATCTATGCCTACCGCATCCAGGACTTCCGCCGCACCTTCCGCAAGATCCTCTCCCAGGTGCTGTGCAAGGCGGACAGTGGCCCCAAGTGCCCAAACGGCCACAGCCAGCACCTGACGGTCAGCAGCATCATCAGTGCCACCCCCACGTGCGTCTGACCTGACACGGCCCAGGCCTCAACGGCCTGGTCCCGGGAGCAAGGATGCTTGGCCCCCCAAGAGGAGTCGCGCCAGGAACCGTGTGCATTTGTACTGTTTTTATGTGAATTTTTCTATGACCACGGTGCCTCTAGAGGGAGGATGTGACCGGGGGCTCTGCACGGCTCGCCCCGGTGCATACCTGGGTGCCCGGGGTGCGAGTGGGCGCTATCTCCTGCCCAGTCAGAGGTTGGACCTGAACCACCCCCCCAGCGCAAGCTCCCCTCATTGTGCTGCTCGTCTCCACCCTTAATTTTATTTTCCTCCCCCGTCTCCTTCCTGTAACGATCCCAGTTACTCAGGGCCGTGTGGCCCTGACGGCACGTTAGTCAGACCCTGGTTGGTTTTTTTTTCTTCCATCAATTGTTTGATGCAGCTTGTATTCTCCCATGGGAAATCCTCTTCCTGTCGCCCAGTTGCTGGTGTGACCCGAAGCTGTGCGCCAGGCTCCGGAGGAGCAGGCCGTGAGCGGGGGGCCACGCGGCGCAGAGCTGGCCGCGCTCCTGTGGGGCATCAGAGGAAAGAGGGGCTGGGATGGCAGGAAGGTGCCGCTGCCTCCCCCTCCTCAGCCCCTCCTCCGTTCCCAGCGCAATATCCCGTCCCGGCAGTGGCTAATAGGGACTGGGCAGGGCCCCTCCGAATCTCACGGGGCAAGGCCCTGCGTGCTCAGGCCCTGCAGCCGGCATGGGGCCATAGCCCAGCTGCTGTTCTGAGGCAGCCGGGGGAGTCCGGGCAGCTGCGGACGCCTTTGCCCTTGCGCGGGTGTTTTTGATCCACTGTGTAAATGGCTCAGACGTTCCCAGCAGCCGGAGACGCTGCCGAAGCAGGCACCCGCAGTGCCCGCCTGACCCCGTGCAGCAGGCCCATGTCACAGCCAGCGCTGTATCTCGGTGTCCAGCTCGTCCCCGGTCACTGCACGCGGTGCGTCTCATCCATGTCTGAGCCCTGTTTGGCCTGTGCGTGGCGCATGCAACTGGATAAAGGTGGGAAGAACCAGGCCCTTTGCAGCCGTGTCAGCTCCGTGAGGGGGTTGCGTGTTTTCGGACGTCGAGCTCTGGGGTTGAGGTGGGCTGTTGGGGTGCTGGTCCCCCAGCAGGGCAGGCGCTGGGGGCTGGGGTCCTGGGCCAAGTGGCAGCAGGTGGCTCTGAGCCGCCCGGGCACTGCAGCATGGCCCTGCCCAGCCAGAAGGCTGAGATCCAGGCATGATCCCGGTTGCGGAGACGGAGCCGAGCACAAGCCGATCCCACCAGCCTCGTGCCTGCCCCGCAGGGTCCCGACTCGGCTCCCGCTGGCTGGCTGTGCCTTTCGCTGCTGCCGTTTCCCAGGCACCGTCCACAGGGCAAAGGTCTCATGTCTGCAGCTCCAGCTTGTCTCTGCTGCAGGAGCTTTGCTCACGGTCTAGCCTCCATCTGTGACCTTCTAGGCAGGGTTTGGTGCTTTTATCTCAGTCTCTCGTGTGTCTTCTCTCGCTGGCTGCATCCTTTGTGTTCATTGTGATCTCAAAGCAGCTGCCCTCGCTGCACCTTTAATGCAACAGCAGAACCAGGGCCCAGGAGCAAAGGGCTGGCTTCCCTTTCCCTGTACCTCTTATGGGCCATGAGGGCTGGAGAGCGCCCTGCCCCGGGCTGCTGTGGCCAGTGCCCTGGTGTGGACATGCTTCTGGGTTCCTTTCAGTTAGTGGCAGAGGTCCAGTGTGGGGCCAGCCCCGAGGCCATCGAAAGCAAAATGCAAATGGGCAGATTCTGAGCCCTGATGAGGTGCTTAAAAAAACTCAATGCAAATGAAAAGGGTAGAGGTAGTGCTAGCCGCCACTTCCCATGTGGGGCTGGGCACGCACACCCATCTCCACTTGTTACCAGGTTTGGAGCTACAGGAGCGCTACTGTTTGCATGCAGAACCCACCGCTGCTGCCACGGGCTGAGCCTGGGCCAGGTGGCTGCTGCAGGGGACTCTGCAAGGGGGGTGTTGTACAAGGGGGACGTGCACACCCGCGACTCCTGCTGTGCCACGGTGGGCCTGGCTTGTTGCACCACGCGTGGACTGGAGGGTCAGGTCATTTCTCTTCCCTCACTGGGTAGCGTGGGGCAGAGGTGAGCTGGGCCCAGCTCAGAGTGCAAGTGCCCCCAGCTGTCCCGCTGCGGTACCAGAATCACAACCCAATCGCTGCGCTCTGGGGTGGACGCTGGGGCCTGGGAAGACAGACAGGGCTCCCTGGCTCTGGCAGCACTGGGCTGTTCCCAACTCCCAGCCCTCCCTCCAGGGCCCCCAGCGGGGTCTCTCCCGGGTGCAGTGAAGCTGGCAGCCCCTCACAGCTTTGCGCTGCCAGTGCAGCAGGGCTTGGCCATAGCTACACATGCCACGTGCCTTGGGCCTCGCCCTGCAGTGCATGCTGCTGAGAACCGGGCTGCCAAAGGTCTCCATGGGGCCCTGCCCTGCCCTGCCCTGCTTCAAGGGCTGACCCAGCCATGGCACACAGCACCCATGGGTGTGGAGTGTGGCAGCGTGGCCTGGGGCAACTGCTGTTTCTGCCGTATCTCAGCCCCCGCCCCAGCAGCAGCAGCAGGCAAAGGTGCTGATGCCACCAGGATCTCAGCCAGACACAGCTCCTCAGGTAGGTTTATTAACAGTGCGACTAGCACCTGGGCCCGGGCGGGCGGGCTGACTGCTGCGCTGCCAGCCCGGCTCCAATTCCCGAGGAGAACTGGCAGCCTTGCTATGTGCTTGCTCAGCTCAGAGCGGGGCAGGCAGCTCATGCACACGTGCCACCGAGACCACAGGTGCTTGCAGGTGGGTATTAGCGCACAGAGTGGGTCCTTCATCCATCCTCATCTTCCCCCGCCAGCAGGATGCTCGCCAGCTGTTGGTCGGAGACAGTTTGCTCCTGGCAGGCGCCGGTGGCCTGGCTGAGGTAGACAGCGAGGATGTGCTTGCACTGGGGGTGGAAAGTTTGAGCAGGTGAGCAGCAGGGACAGCAGCGGGGCCCCTCTGCACTTGGCTCTTCTGGGATCAAACAGGTCCCTGCTGCTGCCCCTGGCTCCTGCTCCACTCCTGGCACTGGCCCCACTCCGGCTGCATCCCAGTCTTTCACTGAGCCCACGTTTGCAGGCAGAGGACTGGGGCTCTCTGCAATGCCCTCGGGAGCTATTCACCTCCCACCTCCATGCAAAGCCCACGTCCACCCCCGTGCACGGGCTCCTCACCAGCAGGCTGTCGGCCTTGCGCAGCACGGAAAAGGCAAAGGCTGGGCACGTGCAGAAGTGACAGGCGGCATAGCAGGTGTAGAGCCTGCCCGAGCTCCCCAGCACCTGCAACACAGGCGGCCACCCAGGCCGGAGTCAGAAGCAGGCCACGTCCCAGCCGCATCCCGCAGCCGAGTGAGGTTGGGCAAGGACAGGCCACCCTTGCAGGGGACACCTAGTGCCCAGCCCTCCCCTTCTCACCACCACCTCTGCTGTGCTACCCGTGGCATGTCCCATGTGGCTCCGTGAGCACGAGCCATGGGCAGACAGGGCTCCAGGTCCCTTCTTGAGGACCCCCTGATCCCTCCCAGCGCTGGAGCTGACCCATAGCAGGAAACAGCTCCCCAGCCTCTGTGCACTCCTCCACTCCGGCTGTCTGGAGCACCGGGTGCTCCCTTCCGCCACACAGAGGCAAGCACCCCAATGGCTTGGCGGCTGCTTTGCTGGTGGTACCCGTCGTGTCCCCTACCCTTGGCCCTGGAGGGGCCAGGACTGGCATCAGCTGGTTGGCTGAGACAAACCCTTAGACCTGCCAGGCAGAGGCGCTCCCAGAAGTGGGACAGACGCAGCCCGCAGAGGGGCTAGCGGCTCTGATGCTGGGGCTCTGGCCGTCTCGTTAGCACAAGCTGCTGCAGCTGCTTGGAGTCTGCTCCAGCTGTGCAAAGAGAGCTTGCACTTCCTGCGAGGGGCCTGGCAGCTCTGTTTCTGTCCTGGGGATACTGTGGGCAGGCCGACGGCCTGTTCTCACAGCCTGGGCTGGGGAAGCAGCAGGGAGCTCCATCCCCCACGGCTGTGGCTGGAGGAGGTTTCCACACTGCCCAGCCTGCAGCAGCGTTAGCTAGAGGCCTCTCTAGTCTACCGCGAGGAGGCTGGACTTGATGTCAGGGCAGTGACTGCCTGCCCAACCGTGCCCTGTTGCCCAAACACTGCAGAGGTGAGCAGGGCTCCTCTCTATTTCTGCTGGAAGCCAAGTGCCCAGGTTATTCAGAGCCCCGCTCCAAGGAAGATCTGAGGGAGCAGGGCATGTCCTTGTCCAGCATGGCCAGGGCAACATGGGCAGACAGTGACCAACAGATGCTGGAGAGCCTGAGCTGGAGGAGGAGCAGGCGTGGTTCATACCTGGTACGCCGCCCGTCCGCTGGGGGACACGACGCGGGTCACGGAGCGCTGGTCCACCAGGTCCAAGGCTGGGACAGCAATTGGGCCGAACACAAACTTGAGCCTGGGAGAGAAGCCGGTGCGCTAGGGCACAGTGCGGATGTGCCACCCCACAGCTTGCTGCTGCCCCAGTCAGGTGGTGGCCACCTTCCCCTCACCCCAAGCGCCTGGAGACACCTGAGCTACGGGCCAGAGCTGCTGGGACTTGAGGCCTACCAGGTCAGTGGTCAGGCTAAGAAATGACTAGAAGGTGAGTCTCTCCCAGCGAGGCTGCTTTGCATTGCCCCTGCTCTGACAGCAAGGCCCTCGAAGCAGGACGGAGACCAGAGCCCTCCCACTGCGTTTATGGCCTTTATCTGCAGATAGATAGCTGCCATACCTGCTGGGAGTCACGTAGGGATACCTGATAACCTGCTTGGGGGGGCTGGACACCTGAACCCGGCACCTATTGTCCAGACAGCTCCTAGGCTTAGGTGTGCTGCTAGACGTGCTCTTCCTGCACGCCTGGGAACCCGTTCCAAGGAGCTCAGGGGTGAGAGTGAAGCTCTAGGGTCCTTTCATCCCCAGGGAAAATTCCCCAAAGCCTGAATTAGTGACAAAGGCAAACAGGAGACAGCGAGGAGAGCCGCTCTGGGCGAACAATGAGGACAGGAGGAAGCAGACATGCCCCCTCTGCTTTGGGAAGAAGGCTGGGAACGAGAGGTCGAGCCCAAGTCCAGCATCTCGGCAGTGCAGCTGCCGTGGATTCCTGTGCCGGTCTGACTGGCCGCAGGCCGAGTTGACGGACTCAGTCCTTGCAGAAATCAGAGGGGATCTGGCGGGACCGCGTCAGAGGAGCAAGCGAGCGAGGGCGGGGGAACACTTCTGGAACGAGGGTGCACGGTGCTGGGAAAGGGCCCGGGGTGGAGTGAGGCAGGAGGTACTTACGCCAGCAGGAGTTCATCAGGGACTGCAAGAAAAGAGAGGAACATTACTTTGCTGATCTCCTGCTCCCTTAGGACACGTGCGCCCAGCCCTGCAGCCACCTGGCTTTGGCCACAAGTGGGAGCAGAGTGGGTCACTTTGGGAGTTTCCCATGTGACTCCTGGTGCTACTGGGGGGCAGAGGCAGCGCTGGCAGGGAGGGAGCAAGGCTCTTCAGCCCCTCCTTCCATCACAACAGGTGGCTCTGGAGCTCCCAGGCTGCCCAGTCTGGGCTGCAGACACCCCACTGGCTCCTGCCACCTCCTGTGCCTGCAGCACGGGGCACTGAGCTCAAATGGCACATCATCCACAAACCCTCATGAGAGACTCGCTGGGAAAGGAAAGACAGAGCCCCAGGGCCTGGGTTCATGACATGCTGCTTCACAAAAGCACAAAGAAAGGCCTGGCAGCTTAATCACCAGGATGGTTGCTTTAATGGACTGGGGGGGTGTTCCCCCCAAAACCAGAGTCCACATATACGCACTTCCTGTGCTGCTTTATTTTGGAATCGCTCTCTGAGGTCAAAATATCTAAAAGCTTGCCTCTCTGCAGGGCCTGTCCCTTCCCAACGCAGTCCCAGAGGGCTCCGCCAGCTCACAGCAGCTTATCTGGCACATGGAAAAAATGACGCTGCTACTGAAGAGGGGAACTGGTTGGGGGGGCAGTTACAGTAAAGAAAAGCTCTTGAACCCATTCACGTTAATAGTTTTGGCCCCAGTCCTGATCTTCTTATCCCTAGTGGGATCCCAGCAGCACTTCAAAGTTGTGAGGCTCTGGTCAGCCATCTGTTTATCTGGCTCTCGTGTCCAGTGCAACATCTCTGGTTTCAGTCACCTTAAAACCCCTTGTTGTTGCTTGATTTTTTTTCACATTAGGGCTTTATTAAACCCTCTGAAAAGACCTACCCACCTCAGCCCCGGTCCTGAACCTCCACCGCCCCAACAGCATCCTCCACATGCCAGGCGGAGCTCTGTGCAGCTCTCTTTGGTGCCCAGGGCGGTTGTGCCTGTGCCAGGCTGTCCTGAGCCCTTGTTCCTTTAAACAAAGCGTTCAAACCGGCTTGCCTGCTTTCCTGTTTGCTTGGATTAGGGTGTAGGGAAAACAGATCCCTTCAATAGCAGCTCCTTTTGTGAAGGCGTCACCGTGAGCTGCTTTGCGTGTAAACCCACCTAATGGGATTCTCTCGGTACGGCTGCAGAAACATCCCAGCAATGCAGCGTGCGGGTAGTCGCTGCTGTTCCCCGCTAACTACTATTGCCTGCCAGGATTTCACACTTGGCTTGTACTGCTGCCCCCTTCTGCGCAAGGGGAAAGCAGCCCCTTGTTCAAGGACGCAGCTCCCTCTCCTGGGCAGCGGTGAGAACGCTTGTGTGTGCATGTGCGTGCAGGTCCTCCATCCTTGCTGGGTTCAAAGCGCCCAGACGGCAATGAGCTTGCCTACTGGGTAACAACAGATAGGCTAGCTTTCCCATCGGGGCTCAGCGCTGACAGCACAAGCGTCCCTGAGACCGGACAAGGGTGCTCCTGGATGAAGAGCTCCAGCATGGATGACCAGCCACAACAGGCCGCAGCGGGGAGCAGGTAGGTAGGGCCTTGACGCGAATGCCTGCAAAGTTCGGAGTGAGGAAGCCCCACAGTGCCGCCTGGCCTGGGCTGCTCACGACAGAACCCGTGCTAGCAGAAGTCGCGGGTCATACAAGATTATGCAGTCTGGGTCAATATTTGTGGCACTTTCTGAAGCTCGGGATCACTGAGATCAGCTTGAAAGCGTCACCCTAAGCCACCCTCACCCCCGAGGCACTTGCACTGGAGAGATTTGAGACCAGCCATGCCTGAGAGATCACTGCAGAGCAAGAGCAAGGTCGTGCTGCCTCCGCCACACACAGGAGGCAGGGGCCCAGGCAAGCACTGCATTCTTGGCACCGATATATCGCCATAGACAGCTGACAGCCCAGTGGGATGGAGGGGAGAGGGCTCTGTTGAAGGCATAGACGATGGCCAGCGCTTCATAACAGCTCCTCCCGTCCTCATTTCCCTCCACCTACCCTGCGCAGTCTCCTGGAAAGCCTTCTTTATCTCTCGGAGAAGCTCTTCAGCCACCGCTGGCAGCGTGGTGCCCAGGTCGTCAGATATGCAGTCGAACCCTGGAATCAAGACAGCGGGAGGCTGGAGTCATGGCAGATACAGCGAACAAACGGGAATGGTTTCATGGAGTGGCCAGATGAGGCCAAACGAAGGGCACTGATCATCTAGCCACCCTGCTATTGCCAAGGGAGTTTTCACCTTTTTTCTTTTAAGAGCCAGGGGGCTGGCAGACATTTTTGAAGCGCAGCCTGCATTTCAGCAGAGCCTCTGTCGCCCCTCCCTGCTCACAAATGCACACGACGCACCCTGCCTCCTGCCCAGGTAGAAACCAGGCATCTGGGGAGCGTCTAAGGCTGTGTTATTGCCACTGTACCTACCCTGCACAGGTTAATCCTCCCTCCTGGGGGAAGAAAGTACTGCTGTCCCCTCTTTGGCAGAGGGCAGGCCAGGAGTGACCAAGTGACTTGCTTTTCCTCCCCTGCCACTGGTGAATCCAAGGAAGGGGATTCACCCCAAAGCTCTGATATAGGGCCAGGTGCTGAATAGGGAGGACCGAAGGAAAGAGCAGGAGGAAAAGGGCAGAAGGAGAAAGAAGCTCAGGAATGGAAAAAGGAACCAGCCTGATGGTGGGAAAAGCAAAGAAAAGAGAAGTCATGGGGAAAAAATACAAGGACATCAAATGAGGGATGTCAGAGAAAAAGGCAGGTCCTCTACTTGCCCTTTCTAGCCCACGCATCGGCGTGGTCTTGCACTGCTGCTAGCTCACGAGCCCTGGGTCAAGGCAGAGGGGCGTGAAGCAGGACCTTGGCTGCAGGAGGGAAGCCTGAGCAGGCTCTGATGTAGGTCCCCAAGTAAGGGATGCCCTTGGCCCCAGCTTGGATGGTTTGCCAGCCTGTGAGCCACCAAACTAGAGAAACTCGAGGGGGGACTCCCCACCAAGCGGGTTCTCTATAGGGTGGCTCGGGCACTTGTGGCATCACCATCTGGGCCTCTGCACACCAGGCTGCTGAGACCCGCCTCGCTGGTTGTAACCTACCTGGTGCTGCGAGGCCCGGTCCGGAGCCACTGGAGCATCCCTGGGGTGGGCACGAGGCTGCAGTGCCCGTGGGGCTGCTGCACTGCCCAGGTGGGAGGTGAGGGCATGAGGCCCAGAGCTGAGCCAGGGCTGCGCCTGCACCGCGTGCTGGGCCTGCGGCTGTGTGCACGGGGTGGAGGGGCTGGGGGCCGTGTGTGTCTGGGCAGCCCACGGGCCAACCGGGCACTGCCTGGTGCTGCAGGGGGCAGAGCCTCTGCTTTCCGGTGCCCCGAGTTAGGCTGGCACCACAGCCTCCAGCACCAGCTCAACGCAGCGCCCGGAGCTTGCTCTGACCCTCGCTCAGCTCTGTCAGCACTTGGTGCTGCGCTGGGACACGGAGCCTGTGCTGGGCCAGCCTCGGACCCCTACAACCGAGCCCAGCCTGTGGCCACAAGCCGCCGGGATGCTGGCCCAGGACTCGGGCAGACCCTTGCCCAACCAGGGCCGCCGCCGGGGGGG
>JAGPOW010002118.1:16134042-16153827 GCA_030014935.1 Caiman crocodilus | reverse complement strand
CCCGCTGTCCCGGGCGAGGGGTGCCAGCGCCGCCCCACGGCGGTGGCGCGGGGCGAAGGCGCAGGAGCTGCGCGAGGGGCAGGCCAGCGGCCCCTTTGCTCGGGCTGGGGCACCCCTGGGCCCGGGGCAGCGGCGCTCCCCGCCCGGGGGCTGGCCACGAGCTCCTCGGCCCTCCTGGCAGGGCCCGGCCCGGTGCTGGACCACGACTCTCCCTGGGCGCGGGCAGACCCGCCTGCAGCCCCCCCTCTGTCAGGACAAGCCTGCCTGCTGCAGGCAGCAGCTCTCTCCCAGTGCCTTTTCCCCCGCAGCCCTGTAACGCAATCTGCACAGCACCCCTCGGGAGTGCATGGGGAAGCGACTGCCAGTTGGGCCCAGTAGCCTTAGCAGTCAGAAGCACAACAGGAACAGCCAGTGTCTTTTGGCCCGGCTGCTCTGAAAGACAAGCAAGAGCTATTAGCCTTTCCCCGGGGAGCAGAGGGAATGAATCTGAGACATTTAAGGACACGGCACGGTTGCCAAGGGGGTGACAAGAGGGGGCTCAGCATAGTTGCAGCAGAGCCTGGGACCGTGACCCTGGGAGCTGTGCACGCTGACATGACCCGACTGCGCTCTGGCACCCTGCACCCGGGCACCACAACGCCCGTGAGTGGAGATCAAGGCTGGAGCAATGCATGCTGCGACAGGAGGGCGGCTTCAAGGGGCGCAAAGCATGCTGGGACACGCTGCCTCCATGGCGCTGCACCAGACCCCGGGACAGCTCCAAAAGGCCACAGAGCAGGCCACCAGCTGTCCTCTGCGAGCAATGCATGCTGGGATGTGCTACGCACACACGCACGTGTGCACGCAGAGGATCAGCCTTGTCCCTGGGCCTCCAATGCATGCTGGGAAGCGCTCTCCTCAGGGGTACAGACAGCGGACAGGACTGGCCCGCAGTGCATGCTGGGAACTGCCACCCTCATGGGCATGCACAAATGCTGGACAGGGCACTGCCCTGGCCCCGCAGTGCACGCTGGGAAACGACTCCTGCACCACCCCAGCAACCCCACGGCATGCTGGGAAATGCTACCCGTTCCAGGGGCCAGCGCTCAGTGGCAGAACATTTTCCGACAGTGCATGCTGGGAAATGCATGGGGCGTGCAATGCATGCTGGGAACCGGGCGCAGCACGCTGGACTGGTTTTAGCACCGGGCCCGCAGTGGATGCTGGGAAATGGGAGTCTGGCCCCCGGCTTCCGCGGACTGGACCCGCCAGCTTGCTCACGCTGCAATGCATGCTGGGATACGCTGCCCGCTCCGGAGAGGGGCTCAGCCCTTCCCTTGGGCTTGCAATGCATGCTGGGAAAGGGCAGCTCCGCCCCCACGAACAACCGCCCCGCCATCTTGCGCGGTCCGCCATGCACGCAGGAAAGCGCCAGCCCGCCCCCGGGCCGCAATGCATGCAGGGAAGCGCCCCGCCCCTGGGCCCGCAAGGCAAGCCGGGATAGCGCTGCGGGGCACTTACCGTCTGCCGGGGCCGCGGCCGCCGGCTCAGCGCGCTGCATCCCGCCGGCTCGACACCATAGCAACCGCCCGCGTCACCTCAGGGTGACACTTCCGCTTCCAGCGCGCCGGAGGTCACGTGACGCCGTCACGTGCTCGCGCTGTTAAAGGGGCAGCGCGGGGCGATGCTGACGGCACTGCCCCGGGCCCTGGCGCGGCTCGCGGCGGCCAGCGGGCGGCGCTGTCCTCATGCGGGCGCCGCCCTCACCTGGGCCGCGGGCCGGGGTCAGGGGGCGCGGCGGGGGGCGCCGGGCCTGGGCCTGGGCCTGGGCCTGAGCCTGAGCCTGAGCCTGCTGGCGGGTGAGCGCGGCGGGGGCATGGCGGGGGCGGGGCGGTCTGTGGGGCGCACGGGGCTGGGAACAGGGGGCCCTGGCACTGCTCCGTGTCCAGTGCGCGCCTCCCTGCAGCGTCCCCCCTGCAATCGGAGGAGGCCGGCGAGGCGGACGCAGGGGCTGAGGAGGCCGTGATCTTCCTGCTGAAGAAAGCCAAGGTGGGCAGCCGGGGCGGGCGCCCTGGGGCGGGGGCCGGGGCCGGGGCCGCGCGAGCTGCCGCCGTGCCCGTGTGCGTTTGCAGCTGTGCGTGATGACGGGCGAGCTGGAGGAGGCGGAGAGGCTCCTGCACCGCGCCGCGAACTTGGCCCAGCAGTCGGAGCACAGGCAGGCCGTGGTCTACACCTATGTCATGGTACCCCCGCCCCGCCCCCTCTCGCGCCGGCCCTGGCTGGGGGGACGCCCGCGGCACGGGGCGGCGCTCAGCGCCCGTCTGCCTCTCTCCTAGATGGCGAACCTGGCGCTCCTGCGAGGGCAGCTGGACAGCGTGAGTGAAGCCCTCCGCGGCGGGAGTGCCGGGGACCGGGGGCTTCAGCACCCCTCCCCACCCCCGGCCCGCGCGGGTGGCGCGCGCTCGCCGCCAGAGTCCAGAGCTGGCTCCTCACCGCGCACCTGCTCTCCTTGCAGGCAGAGAAACTCTTCAAAGCAGCGATAAGCCTCTTGCTGGCTGGGGACACTAAGCAGGTGAGGCCCCTGCCGCCCGCCGCACGGTTTCCTGCTCCGTATGGGGACATCGCCACCCCCGCGTCCCTACCTCTCTTGGGGCAGACGCACCTGCAGCCTCTTTCGCCGCCGGTGGACTGGTCCCTCTCCCTGTAGAGCCTGGAAGCTGCCTGTGCTGGGCCCACGGCACCCCCCGCCACCGCTCCAGCAGCGTCCACTGCCGGAAGCGGTGCCCCTGCCTCACGCAGGACACGACCTTGGCCTACGCCCTATAGGCCTGATCCCGAACGCCCTGGCTGCCATGTCAGTGCCCCTCTGGCTTCTGCCCTGGCAGGATGACAACGCGATCATCGAGATGTCGCTCAAGCTGGCCAGTATCTACGCTGCTCAGAACCAGTGAGTACGCGCCCCAGGCTGCAGCCTGCCCTGTTCAGGAGCAACAAGGCGTCCGTGATGGTTTGGGTCAAGGGCGAGTCTGGCCTTTAGGAAGGAGGGTCCTGCTGGCACAGAGCAGGGGAAAGCTTCAGCTCTGGCTTTGGAGGCCATGATGGCCTCAGTCTCAAGAGAGCAGGCCTCTGGCTGCTGGGCCTGGGCAGCAGGCCAGCCCCAACTGCAGTCACCGGAGGAGGAAGGAGTCCCTGCAGAAGGTGACTTCAAAGAGACTAACGCAGTGCATGTGCACAGGCCAGGGGAACTTGGGTTTTAGCATTTAGGATTGGAGCCAAGCAGAAGAGCACACCTGCCCTGCAACGCTATCTCCAGCAGTCCTGGAGCCCTTCACCAATTAGCTGAGCTGACCCAGAGCCGGTGCATGGTGTTAGGGGCTGAAGCTGGGAGCAGGTGCCGTTTGCCCAGAGCCTTGATGCCTTCCTGGGGTCTCAAGGGGGGGCAGGGATGAGATCGGGATGTCCTGCGTGTGCTGCTCCGAGTGGGGGGTGGACTTGCTTTGCCAAAGGCTGACTTTTTTTCCCCACCTCTGCCATGCAGAGACCAGGAGGCTGTCACAGGCTACAAGTTCTGCATCCTGACCCTGGAGGAGAAAACAGCCGCGCAGAAGGACTTGCCTGAAGACGTCCTCCCCGGTAGGTAGCTCCTAGGTGCTCGCTGTGGCCAGCGTGGCACTGCACCTGCCATGCACTTCCTTGCCTAATGCCTTCCAGCCGCTGCCTGCCTTGTCAGCCAGAAATGGGAGGGGGTCTGGGTGCCAAGTCTTGTACTCAGTAGTTCCCTGGGGGCAAGGGGCAGTACCTCCACCCATCTTCTCTGTTCCGCTGGCAGCAAAGGAAAAAGCCAACACTCGCCTCCTGCTTGGATTATGCCTGGACTCCTACGGCCGCTACCTCCTCACTCGCAACGAGCCAGCTGTAGCGCAGATAATGTATGAGAGAGCCCTGCAGATTTCCAGGGACATCCAGGGAGAGACCCATCCACAGGTAAGCTGAGACCCAACGGCTGCGTTCGAGGGACGCGTGCCCACAGCGGGATTGCCTTGGAGCTGGGCCTGCTCCCCTTGGGGCCGGGTTCCAGGATCAGGCTCTGCTCAGGCAGCCGAAGCCTGAGCATGAACATGGTCCACGTGGGCGAGCCAGCACTGCTGTCATCTTGGAGAGGAGTCCGTCACTCTCTTGCCACAAGGGCAAATGCTCCGTGCCACTGTTCTGTCCCCTGCACTAATGCTTTGCTTACCGTCTTGGTGCAGACGGTGATCCTGATGAGCGACTTGGCGACCGTGCTGGATGTGCAGGGACGCTATGACGAAGCATACACCTACGTGAAAACGGCAGCGGAGTTGGCGAAGCAGACGAAGCATCCTGAGGAGCACGTGGTGCTGAACAACCTGGCTGGAATTCTGATGCATAAAGGTAAGGACTGCCCCCACCGCCAGCTGTTCCTGTGTGCGGGGCACAAGGCCTGTGCCTAGGCAGTAGCACGCAAGGCAGACCGGAGCGGGGTTGGGGAGATGGGTCAGAACAGCAACATGCAGGGAGGCAGTGCGGGAGCTGTTATCTGCTTTATGGCTACGCCATGTGGTGTATGTCACATTGAACCACTTTCTGGGCTGGGAGATAGTGGGGCAGGGCTGCAGGTGCTGACTCCAGATGATCCCTTTTCAGCAAGAGCTAAACGCTGACCCTCTCTGGCTTATGATCCACAAAGTAGGATCCAAGAGTGGAGAGAGGCTCACGGTGAGTTCCTTTCCACTTCTTAAATGCAGAAGACTTTCTGCAAGCAGAACTTGTATATGAAGCAGCTCTGAAGCAGGCACGACAGAAGGGAGATGATGCGTCTGTCCAGCACATCCGGAAGGAGCTGGCTAACCTGGCCACGCGGAGAAAGGCACAAGCCTCATAGGTGGCAATGTACAGAGGTAGCTTGAAGCATCGGGGAGGGCAGGAGGTGGCTTGCGCACAGCACGGGCATGTTGGGATCTGGGGGGAACTCAAAGGACAAATTACAAGCTCGGTGCTGAGTGAGCTGCTGAGCTCGGGAGGTGCTGCTGTGGCCTTCTTTTGTCTGGCCTCAAATAAAGCATTAACCGTTATAGATGCGCAAGTGCGTTCTCTCCTGTACTTTGCCTGGCCCGAGGCCATTTAGTATACGTCTCAGCCTTTTTGACCTTGTATTCTTGTGCTTAAAGGCATCCAAAAAAGAAAGCTTAGCCTCCCTGGGGAAAACACATTCTGCTTCCAAACTGGGTCACAGCTTGGGGGCTGGGGAGGAATGACTAGGTCAGTCCATGCTTCCTGTCGGCTCTCTTGCTCTTGCTGCACTAACAGAGCCACACAACTAACTGCAGCAACTTCATGCTGCGAAAGAAAAATCATAAGTGCTTTCTGAGCCTGAAAAGAAGGCAACTACTTCACCTTCTACCCCAGCAGGCGAGGAGCGCAGGAGCCATCATAAAGGAAGTTACCCGCTCAAGTCTAGCCAGGCTAGCAGAGCTAGCGCTGGGATTTTGGTGACTAGCTAAGAACAGCTCCTCAACATCTTAGCACAGTGACTGCAGCCCTGTTTAGTTGTACGGAGGAGCAGTTATGCATTCAGCCCCGGTCCTCTTTATTACAGTGTGCCCCACATTTCTGCAGTGTGAATGTTCACTGAAGAGCCCTGACGGTCGCAAGGAACTGAAAGCCCGTGCGTTTCCTACCGCACTGGAGGGTGAAGCATCTTACAGGTGCCCAATGCACGTGTCCAGCTCTGCTTCCATGTCAAAGTACTGTACCTTAGTGCTTGCCATGGCACAAGACTGGAGGGAGCTCTGTGAGGCTGCTTCTATCACTGCCGTCCCAACTTGCGCCTACTGTTCTCAGCTTGCCTAGAGGCTGTAAAAGAGAGGGAGAGACAGGCAAAGCAAGTGGAGAACTGATCCCCTTTATTGATTGGTCTGAATCCAGAAGTCACTGTCTAGTGAAGACATTGTGTGAAAAAAGTATTAAATTTTATCATGACGCATGGGTTTTTCAAGTCTTGAATTTTTTTGTATCAGAATCACCAAACATACCAAGATGAAAACATTGTGAAAGCGCTGATCAGAACATAGTTAAAAAGTTGTCATAAACTGCTCCTTGTAAACAATGATTTACGGTCGCCTCGTTTTGAAATGGGGCAGATGTTAACTGATTAGCGAGAGGCTACTAGAATCGTAACAAACCTGCATTTAGGCTCTGGACATCGGCAACAAAGCTAAGGGCAAGGGAACCATGCCTGACAAAAATAATGAGAATTACATTTAATGCAAATGCTACAAAACATGTCTCGTGGGAATCCAATAATACTCCTTAGCTAGGCCCCCTCACAGCAGCTATAAGGCGACAGTACAAATTTCCTTGAAACTTATGCCACATGTATCCTCTGTTCTGTACTGTGCAGTTAACATGAGGCTTGCGGTGTAGAAACCTCTATTTCATGCTGAGCTCTGTTACACAGATCACTTAAGCAGGTGAATTTTAGAATGGGATTGGGTTCTTCACTTTCCCAACTCTAACTGTACGCTAAGCATAGACAGACTTATTTTCCAGCACGTGCTGCTGAGGAATAATAAAGGATGAATTCAAAAGTCAGGGCACAGGTCTGCACACACAAATAACCCAATGGATGCTCGAGTCCTAGAAGCCAGAATTGTTTAGTTCTTCTAAAACTATGCAGATACTTAGAGGAGATGTTAACACACCCAAACTAACTGCAGGATACGAGATGCAAAGACAGCCTCAAGGCAATCCTGTACTACCTTCAGCATGTCATCAAGTGCCCAAAGAGAAGGGTTAAAAAACATCTTTCCTTTCTCCTTCCCGGAACTGGGGCAAATGGACTACTTGACATTTACACAACTTAAAGTATCCTATACTAATGCAGTACTGCTTTGGCCTGTAACAAGGACCTCCAAGCTCTTCCATAAAATGTGGAGCCTGCATGGACGCCGAGTTACAGACCGCCAACTTTTGTACCTTCCAGATGCATGAATGACAAATAGAGTAAGTCAAGTTTAAGGTTTTCAATAAGTAAATCACTGAAGCATGGCATCTGACAGCTCTCTGCTAAGACCCTTTGGAACAGTCTAGCTGCTAAAGGGGATGCACGTTGTTTAATCTGATACTGGAGAGATTTTTCCCTGAATTAAATAGCATCCTCCCCTAACCAGCAGAAATTTCCTTTTACCTCACAGCAGCCAAGTAAAAGACTGAGAATCCAACCAGCTGAGGCAGCACCAGTCAGATGCACACGAACGACACGAACTAGAGCCTGCTCGTGCGGCAGGAACGGGTAGATGCATGATTACAGAGCCCCTCTTCCAGTACCATGATTTTTTTAAGAGGCAATTTCTCTAGAACTTACTGCACGCTCTACTGCAGGGATGGGCAATTATTTCGGGCAGAGGGCCGCTTGCAGAGTTTTGGCAAGCCACTGAGGGCCATGTGACAGGCAGCCAGGGGCAGATAAATATTGATTTTCTAAATTTTTGGGGGCCCTGTGGGCCAGACGGAATGGCCTAGTGGGCCACATCTGGTCCACAGGCTGCATTTTGCCCACCGCTGTTCTAGGGGCTAGCTCATGCAAGGCTATGGGTTTCCAGGGACAACCTTTCTCTCGTGAAATTGGGGTTTAAAGCTAGGATATGCACTTCAAAATAAAAGGTTTTGCAATTAGAGTGAAGGAGGAATCACAGTATCCATTTCAAACTGGCTGCAAATCAAAACCAAAAGGTCAACTTGTACTTTTTGGTTTGCTCAAAGCTCAACAGCAGTTTGTTGTTTCTTTAAACCAGGAGGTGGCTGTTGCTCCGTTTCTCTCGACAAACCGATTTTCCACCCAGAGCCTCTGTTCAGACCAGTGGTTTGCTGCAGTCGTGCACGGCAGTAAGATTTGTTTCCAACAGTAGCTTCTTCAGGCTGCATACAATGCAGAAGCCGGGAGCTGCTGCAGAAAGAGTCCCCTAGAACGCCACTCGGTCACCAGTGTGGAGAACAGTGAGGTATGCTCCCAGAAGCTGCTTCGGGGGGGTGGGGTTTCCTTTTAAACTGAACCATAAACATACCCATGCAATAATATTTCTGCAGTGTTGCTAAATAAAACTGACCGTACTGAAAATTTACAATGTGGCAGAAATTTAAAAATCAAAGAGAAATATATCATCTTCCTCCAGCGGACCAGACGATGTTAATGTACAGAGTTCATTAAGGGGGCAGCCTTTAAAAAAAAAAAAAAAAAAATCAACATTTTCACAAGCGCTTGAACACCACTGAGAAAATGTGTCTAAGGAGAAATTAGATCAAAGCACAAGGCCTGTGGGAGGCAGCACAGCATTAGAGGGCAATGCTGCTGCTGTAGGCAGGCTTGGGTTATGAGGAGTTTTCTACACTTGAGAAGATGTTTAAAAAAAATTACAAAATGACCCCCAAAGTTTATGCACTGATTTGAACATAAGTACACCAGATACTACAGCAAGGGGAAAACCACTGCAAAAAGTACTCTCTATTTACAGAAGAATGATTTAAAGACATGGTTTTCTTTACAAACAGATGTAGAACAGGAATAGTCCATATTTTTAAAAACTCTTTACATATTTATCTTTAGTATGTCAACCTTCCTCGATCACAATCCTCCACATGGGCTGTGCAGAAGGCATCTTTCGAATCGACTCTCCAAATAAAAGTTTCCGTCGCTCCTCCATCTCGTGTGGCCCTTGCTCTCTTGGAAAGTCTCTTTGGGCACAAGTCAAAAAGAAGATTTCCTTTGACCCGCAAATTAAAAAAAAAGAAGAAGAAAAGAAGAAAAACCACCTCTGCATAGTTCAGTCGTCACTGTCGGACAGAGTCTCGTATTGTGCTGAAAGCAGTGGGGCAGGCTCTCGCTCCCAGATCCTGTTCTGTTGGTGAGTGGTTGCTTGGCTCATGGATGGTGGAGCACATGCGATGGATGTTGGCGGTGTACTGCTGAGCATCCGCATCGTCAGGGGGTTGTAAGGGAACTGCGTGGATCCTAAGTCAAAGAAAGGTTCACGCAGGTTAAAGAAAGCACGACGTTCCAACCAGCTCCTCCCTCACTGACAGAAGTCAGCACCCGCTTCTTTTAAGCAACGGCCACCCACGAGAAAGGAAAAATCTAAGTTAATTTCCTCAAATCCCCATGACTTCATAACAGCCAGGATGATGGGCAACTTATTTCACTTGACGGTATGCAGAACTTGGCTAATTTTCATAGCTTTAATTCAGAACGCTGCAGGAAGCAAATTATCACATTTCTTTGGCACAAGCCGCTTGATACGACACAGTGGACTTAAACGTTTCAGGGACTAAAAGTGCTTTGGAAGAAGAAAAAAACATGTTTTTCAGCAGCTGTCTACACTTATACCCCTCACTGTTCCAGTCAGCGGAGGTCTCGTCTTGGGGGTCAGACAGAAATTGCAAGATTTCAGTTCTCAAAGTTAAATAATTTCACATCTCTGAGGTGGCTCAGCCACTGGTAGAGAATGGGAATCACTTTGGGGAAAGCAAATTAAACTCATTACAGCCTGACTGACCTCTAGCAGTAGTGTTTTCTGGAAATGCTCTTGCCTCCTACTGAGACCATTTGCTTCTCTGCCAGCATCCAGTTCAGAAAGTTCACCGCTTGACCTTGGATACGGCGATTGTTTGGGCCCACACACTGAACGCGTGTTTAGCTATGTCTAACTTCCCAGCAGAACTGCCCTTCTAGTTCGTTATTTTTAGTGTTTCTGGCACTGTTTCTCACCTGTTGATGAAGGCCTGTCCTCCCAGGCCCACACTGGAGTCTGTCTATGGTAATCTCCTTCTGAATGTACAGATGAGACAGAAGACGGTCTCTCAGTTCCTAAATATCCCTGCCCAGGAATAGGAGATTTAGACTTCCTGCTACTGGACTTGCCGATTAACTTCTGCTTGCCGACTCCTAGTCCTGCAAATAGAAGCCACACACCAAAAAAAGTTACCTTTTTTTCCTTCAAAAAAGGCGCATTGCATTATAGACTCAGCAGATTTTGATGAGCTGACATCTAAGGGACTAATCTGTCTAGAGGGTTTCGTTAGGACAAACCAACCTGTGGTCAGGAGCTGCAGGCCTGTTGGCTGCCTATGCCCCGTCACTAGTAAATCCTGCCTCCCACCATCGAGGGGGACGTTTCAGCTGAGGGCCACAGAACCAAGGTTCTTTCAGAGGCCGCCTAATTTCATCCAGTGTTCCCTGGTTACCGCACATGCTGCTCCAGGTATGCATCTTCTGTACCGCAACGCTGAAGGCGCAGCACATGCCCCTCATCCCCTCTGCTCGTCACAGCAGCTGTGCCCCCAAAGAAGCACCGGAAAACACTCCCTCTGGAGCTGGTGAATCTGCTGTGTGCATGGGAAGAGCCATGACACTGGTGTCCTCACCCGAAGGGCAGGAACACTGTCTCTGCAGCACTGCCAGCAGGCATGGATTCGTGTTTTTGTTGCTTCAAGTTCACTCCAATCCTTCCGTTCCGCCCCACAGTTACTGTCTCCAGGCCCTACAATTTGGAGGAGCTGTAAAATCTCACCTGAATTGGGTGATGGATTAGCTTCTTCTCTGCGGGTCTCACTGTTTGCTGATACTGCAGGGTTGGAACTGCCAGGTGCTACCCCTATAGGTTGTGACATTACAACTCCATGATCCTCCCCTTTGTCATCAAAGTTTCCCATCAATGCCTTCCTAATAATGTCTTCCAGACCCAGATTACTGGCAGGATCTGCAAAGGAATGACCCCTAGAACTGACTGCACCTGGGAGGAGGAAGAAAACATATGGGGAAGGGTGGGAGGGGAAGGACAAAATACACCTCAACAGATTTACAAAGGGACATGGGAGAAGATTTTAGAGAGAGACAGAGGAAGACAGAGATGGAAAAAACAAAGGTGAGCAATTTATGCAAAGCTACATGCTCCAAGCAGCTCACAACAGCTAGGAGTTAGACATGCCAGCACATGTTAAAGAGCCATGTCAGTTATGCCACTAAATGTCAGCGGACAAGATCCATTTACATGTGTATTAAAAACAAAGAGCAGAGGAAGTTAAATATGCCAATTTGGACAGAATATTATTCAAAAACCTGCAGCAATTAAGATCTTTCGGTTATAAGGGAGGAGACCCAGAAAGAAGCACTTCTCTCATGAAACATCCCACCACGCTGTGTTGGAATTTTGTTTTGTGAATTAAAATATTAAATTCAAAGCGTTTAAAGGCAAACATTTACCTTTATCACCTTTCTCTCCCTTAACTTTGATGCAACAATATTAATATGAATTACACGTTAAACCAGGTCCGTCTTGGATGGGGAGTTACCAGAGCACTTACTGTAAACGCAGCAAGCACCTCATTAATGATTCAGAGTCTTCCTTTCTAAAAATCACACTTACATTATGACCAGGCATCATAACCTTTTTTAAACTATAAAATGTTGGGATTTTGTGAGTGTTTATAATCCCGTTTAAATGAGATGCCAAAGAAAAAGTGCTAGCACGGTTTTTGCATCTGTGCAAAAAAGTAAAGCTACAGTAAAAATAAAATGACATTCCAGCCTAAACTCCAGTTGAGACATTTAAATTCCCTTTACAATCATTTTTCTTTCCCCTAATGTACTGAAACAGGATTTTCCCCCGTTAGAGCTTCACTGATTCAATGCTACATTTCCCCGTCATTTCTCGGCCTCCCAGTGCACCCATAAAAAATGCATTACGCCATTTTTACACTCTCCATAAATTATGATGCCACTGATGTTTCTCTGAAAGACTTACCTGAGGTAGTGACTGCTGGCAAATTGAATATTTCAGTTCCTGGCTGAGCAGTTGCTGTAATTAAAGCAGAGTGGTGAAGTTAGTTTTGCAGTAGTGGTGCCTGCTGCATGTTTTATGCACAGAGCAACTAAACAGGCTTCTGATTATTCATCCCCTTTATCTGTTTTCCCTTCACCACGGGAGGTTCTCAGGACTGGACAGGTGCCATTGCTGGGAAGAGTCAATCCACATGTAAAAGGTTTAGCTTTACTGTCTGGTTAAAAAACAATCGCAGGCAGCCTGCTTTCCTTTAATAGTCTTCCAGTGACTAGATGGACCGATCCTTTCCCATGTCTCACATCTTTCACCCTGCACTTGAAAAAGGCGTATTTTTTGACCTGAATATACCCATTTTTGTGCGTTTTACACATCTGATATTACACTGTATTTACTTAACACCGTTCACAGATACGCTGGGGTAAGCAGGGCAAACAAATCAGGTCAGTAGACCTACATGATAGCTGTGACAGGGACATCTGTAACAATGTAAGAATGCAGACTGACGCAATGCTGACATGCAGCACATGTCAAACAAATGTCAGTGGCATGTACTATGTTTGCTTACTAGAATGCTAGATGCGAGGTAAGCCACAACTGTAGTGCGGGAGAACAAAACTAGGCTGCATCCCCACTAGGGACCGTTAGAAATAAAAAGGACATTTACCACCCTTATACACACCCTAGGTTTCTCTTCTCATTGAATGAGACAACACGGGCTTGACACTGGTACTAAAAGACACCCACTGAACTCACTTACAAGTGAGAGACTTTTTACAAGACAGGCCTCATTCTGTCAGCTATAACAGAGCAATATTTATAAGACTTTCCAGAGCAGTGATGTGCTTCTGCGGAACAAACACTACCTTCCCGCTCACCACGAGAGATGGGCTCTGACCGTAGTATTCAAGGGTCAGGAGTCAATTATGTTCCCTTCAGTCCAACTTTGAAAGGCCACGTGTGTTGAATAAGGCTAAGTCAGCCTGCTACAACAAGGGCTGGGGGGCTGCCGCACCACATCACATTCTTCAGCCCAAACTAGGTGCATGTTCAAGGAGCAAAGGCTGCCATCATGACACCCTGAACAGTGGTGCCCAACAACAACTAGTACAGTCTTTGGAACACAAAAATGAGAAGAACACAATACCAAAACCCTGGACAAGCATGTTTTTACATCTAGTGGGTATCAAACTGGAAAACCAAGTAAGTCCCACGAGACACAAGTGCCAAGCTTCCAACAAACATTTGGTAGTTCCACACTTGCCTTGGTTTACAGAAGCAATATTCCTCCCTCCCAACTACAAAAGTAAATAGAGCAAAACGGTCAGTGTTTAGTAGCGTTTTTTATCCATACTTTCATTTCTAAAATTGTTCAACCAAAAACTGGCTAGATTTTTTAGGACTGCAGTTCAGGGGTGACTTATGTTGGAAAATACAATGAAAAGGAGAAGTCCCCACTCACTTACTTACCCATGTCAGCGTCACCTCCACCAGAGGAGTTCAACTTACGAAATATCTCCTGCTTCTTGGACTTCACCATTGGTGACGTGCTCTCAAGCTTGGTGAAAAACGAAGGCAAGTAGCTTATACTCCCAGGAGAGCGAGAGTCAGTCCTGTCGAGACCAACAGGTGTCAGGAAGGAACGCAACGTGTATCACTCTTCTCAGCAGTTTTACATGTTACAGCCTGAGTTTGTACCAGGGGGCTAGGTTCAACGTATTTTAATACCCGTTTGCTCCCGTACCTCAGTTCTAGACACTCAGATCCAGTCTCCAACTTCTTAGCTGCACTGGGGCTTGCCCAAGCACAAGCCAAACCAGTGACCTGCCAAGTGCATTTGATTTGTAGATTTTCAAGCAGTTTGCACTACTGGTAGGTGTCTACCTTCCTTTTATATACACAAGGAAGTTGATGCATGGAGAGATTACTTAGGAATACAAAGAAGGTCTCCTACTAAAAAACTATGCCCTAGCTACTGCACCATGTGCAGTAGAATTACTCCATGTGCTCTAGAATTACTGTAATTAAGAAAAATTCCTATAGTTTCCTGGGGTTTTAGGTTGTAGCCGTGTTGATCTAAGGACACAGGCAGACAAGGTTCCTTGGGTGAATTTGATATCTTTTATTAGACCAACAAGATATCAAATTCACCCAAGGAACCTTGTCTGCCTATAGTTTCCTATACACTTTCACTCTAGGCCTAAGCAGTGCTGCTAATTTAAGAGAGGGAAATCTATCTTCCGTTCCAAAAGAACTGGATTTTTAGGAAAACTTTTGGAAATGTCTATCCTAAATTAAAAGCCAAACGGGAAAATGTGCACAAACGGGAAATCCAACAATTTCCCCCAACAAACAGAACATGCACGCGTGCTACTCTCCTTCTGAAATCAGAGCTGCTGTTTCCAGGCAGAGGACTAGAACACCGGCTCCCTCCCCGAGGAGCTCAGCTTTTAGACGTACCTCTGTTCAGCAGGCTCAGATCTTTGGGAAAGCAGCAGAACATTGTCTTGTTTCTCATGCACAACTGGGATCTGAGGGGGTGAGATGGGCTCGTAGGACTCTGAAGAGACATGACTTCTTTCTGGAGACTTCCCAGGTCTACATTTACAATGCAAAGAGATTGTATTCTTTACAGGCAAGAACACAAGCAGTTCACCTGTTACAACTACCAGTGATCAAGCCTACATGGCTTATGACATATTTAGGTCTGTGAAAGGCTTTGGGATATTTCAAGATCTTTCAAAAACAACCAACTTTTTTATTTCTATGCTGACCTTCAAGTGCTTAAATGCTTTCCCTCTTTCCAAAGACTGGAGATGACATGAAGGGAATCTAGCACAATGGGAAAATGGCTGTAAACTATGCTGAATAGCTAGACCGCACGTAACTGTGTAGAAAGGACGAGAATAAGACACGTACTGCGCATGCCTCCCATTTGCTGAAGATCATGTAAAATGAAAGTTGTCTCGAAATGGCTAAGAAGGGTTAAGGGATATACTGACTTCAAATCAGCTGGCACCTAACTCAGAGTTAACTGTGGTTGACTTTGACTACTTATCCATGCAACAGACGGATTTACAGTCAAACTGGAAAAAGAAAGTCATTTTACCTTCCCCTCCCTTTGTCAGAGAGATTCTCAGGAGATACCCTAGCAGCAGACCGTTGGTGGTGGACAGACTGTGACTGCAACTCGGGACTGTAGCGGTTGGGTGCCTTGGCCCGAAGGGGCGTGGGACTTGCAACAGAAGCCGAGTTCTGGAATGTACTTGTGGGAGGCTGCAGGGAGGTCTGGGAGGCCGACTGGTTTCGAGCAAAATCTTGTGTAATAATTTGCTAATTGAGAGTGGAGAAAAAGGTCAGTCAATGGTTTGGCGACCCTGAGTGCATTAAAAAGAACTGAAATTGGTGATATACGCAAACACACCCGTAACACCCATAACGTGCTTGCAGAACATGTCAAGATCCCAGCGCCACTCCTCCACCCCAGTCTGCTGCAACTTCCTATTGCAACAGAACATGGAAAGCTTCCAAGTTCCAGAAACACTAACCAATTTCAGAAAAGGCCCGTGCAAAGTAACTTACACAGATATGGTCATTAAGGGTGATCAGACGGGTCCTGGGCACATGTGTCATCCCTTCTGCCTGTGAGGAAGGTGGTGGAGGCTGCTGCTGGGGAGATGGAGATTCTTGTTGTGGCCTGTACCGATGAAACGATCCCTCGTACTGTCTGTTGGGATCATCTGGTTTTCAAATAAAAGCAGACCAGTCTAATGAGACACTGATGTTATATAGAGCTTGTTACTGAAGCTTAAGATTTGAAAACCCTGTATTTTCTTGAATACAAGTCACCTTTTTCCAAAAACAGCTGGTGGAAATTGGTTCCCTAGCTGCTAGTACTCAGTTACTTACTATGGGGAGATTTTTTTTCTGCTTCGTTCTGCCTCCAAAACATATGGTGTGTAATATATTTGGAGGATGTTGTATGTGAGAAAATACAGTACTTCAAGTACTTATAGAAAGGAGTATTTGAAACATTCCCCACATGAGATTTCATGTAACCAGAATAATTAACAGAGCTTTTTTACATTCCCTCCCTTGCTGCTCGCGTATCGGATCCTGTGAAACAAAGGAGCAACAGAAAGTTGAGTTCTAGTGTTAGCTAGATTTCATCGCATTTCCTTAGACATCTCAGTAAGCTATCACTTTCGCATCTCTCACCAAGATTTTAAACCTCGAAGTGTTACAGCCTTGCCCCACAGTCTGCCAGATTTAAAATGTTTTCCTAGACAACCAATATACTGGGAGCTCATAAAGCATATTTTTCAACTGAATAAAAGCATTTTCTTAACAGTGTTTAATCAGAAGATACTCCAGTGAGGAGAAGTACAGTTAAGCGAGCTTAGGCTGGGACTAAAAATCAGGAATTCTGAGTTCTCGCCCTAACCATCTCAAACTGTCCACTGGATGTCAAATCATTCCATCTACTGCATTGTCCCCGTACACAAAACGGGAATAATACACCAGTCTCTCTCATACGAGTATCAGTGCATAATTAGGGAATACTAAAGATCATTATACTTGTGACGCATTGAGCCGATGTTCTCGCTCTCTGCAGTTCACAGCATGTACTTTAGAGAGAATTTCTGAAGACTGAAGTGTGCCTTAAACTATAGCTTAAAAGGCTGCTCATGTGCTTTAAATGCATTTGCTTTCCTGGCAAGTGAGAAAAAGGAAATGTCTACCCTAGGCACATGACAAGCTTTTTTACAGCTACAAAGCAACTCACTCTCTGCCTGGTTTGATTTGGGCACTTCTTGTTGATAGGGCTGCAGTTTTTCTTGTGCAGGCGCTGGCGAATTTGCAGGAGTGATCACCTCAATGGCATCTCCAGGTGGCTCATACCGGTGGGAGGATACTGAAGTTCAAGCAACGGAGAAGTTTTTACATAAAATACAAAATCAGCACACGCCTGAAACCCCTTCACCGGCTGTTAACACCAAGCCCCATTCATATGTTCCAAGAAGTGCAGCTGTATAAAGAAGTCATTTTATTTTTATGACCATAGCATTTAAATAAGCACTTTTCTCCTCATTTCCACAGAGAATTTTCTGCTGCACATGTAAAGCTATTATTTTTAGGAAGCACACTGTTATTACTAGCCGGTTTAAGTTTCGTTTTCCTATGACTTAAGACAAAGAAGAGAATGGCTAAGATCTCCCTAGGCATTTGCAGCAAATTTGGACTTGGTTGGACGTCATGAGTTTTTCACCAAGCACCAAGACTCGCACAAAACCTGGGTTTCTCTGTGAAGAGCTGCTCATTTCTCAAGAAGGGAATACTATTTTGTCACTTCACATCCAGTATTGAATTCTGTGAAGGAAAGGAAGTATAGCACTGTAGCACCCACCTTGCTTGAGTATCACAGCACTCAAGAGTTTTCAAGAACCAAAACCAGTCCTCTTACAGAACAACGCAGCAAGTGACATAAGACAGCATACACATTTAAGGGCAAAGAGACTCACAACTGCTAGAAGAATCTGAACTCTGCGAGCCCCGATCCCGCGCATCCTTGTCCGAAGCAATCTGCCGAGTGATGATCACATCAATGAAGTTCGCAGCGGTAATGGTGGTCTTCCCTCGGGTTCGTAGCTCCTCCTCGTACCTGGATTTAGAATGCCCCTTCTCTTTACCAGCCTCTGAATAAACTACTGATGACGAAGACTGACCCTGGGACTTGCCACTGGAAAAGGCCGCTGATGTATAGGGACACTGAACAGGTCTTTTTTCTGTGTCCAGCACTTTCTGCTCCACCTGTGGCTGCTGCTCAGTAACCACGGCTGACCTGCGCCCCATGTTCTCTTCTATTCTGCTTCCTTCATGCTTGTTCTCTTTTGCTTTGGCAACTTCCATCTGAGGAGCAGAGGCTGCAGCATCTACAAGTGCAGCCAGGGCATCAGCTGCTGTGTTGTACCGTGATGCAGGCAAGCCTGGAGTGATGGTGGGGGCTCCAGGGGTGAGCTGCCTGTTTGCAAGCAAATATCTGCATTAGAGCACAGAATAGGAACAGAACGCACCTCTCCTGGCCTCCCAAAGACAAAGCTAACGTTTCCAGTAGGACTGGTGGAAAATACGAGTTCATTTCCCAGATGTCAAAGAGCCATTTCATCCCTACAATTTTTCATGCTAATTACTTTTTTTTTTTTTTTATCACACTTGTCCCATTGGTTCCTTGGAAAATACTGGGTCTTTGCTGCAGTATGTTCTCTTGCGTTCTCACTGAAGGAGAAGGTGAGCGAACGTACCCGTGACTGCCAGGTCTACCAGGCTGCTCTGTACCTTCAGTGTGCAGAAAAAAAATATATTCATAACGTGTAGTGTAATTATGGAGATAGCCAAGTTGCAACCGTGGAGATAACAATGCATCACTGTAATCATACAGCTGTTCCTTCCCTCCATCCTTTTTTGTCACAGTTTTCCCAAATACATGCCAGTTTTTAGAGCTTTCTAAGGACTGGCATCCTCCAGCTGGCACT
The DNA here is from genome assembly GCA_030014935.1 of Caiman crocodilus. NCBI lineage: Eukaryota > Metazoa > Chordata > Crocodylia > Alligatoridae > Caiman > Caiman crocodilus. The sequence goes on along the minus strand of JAGPOW010002118.1, from coordinate 16,135,463 downwards.
GTACTAAATGTCACTGTATTGTTGACAGTACCTGCACAGGGTTGATTCCATCCTACACCATCCAAAACAGAAGGCAGCCAAGAGCATGCAACTGTGGAAGCTAAAATCGCAAGGAAAATCTCCGCAACTTTGAAACTATCCTTGAGATCATGCTAACAGTAGGCTACATGGTACCATTTTAGAGCTGAAAACAGCAAACCGTACGCCATTTAGATGCGTTTTAAGAAGACTGATCCAAGCATAGCAGTAAGCACTCACCAGGCCGAAGGTAGAGCTCAGTGGGAACAGCAGCTATTCTCTCCCTTTCTCGCTCTCGCTGCCTTTCCTGCTCTCGTTCACGTTCCCTCTCCCTCTCTCGTTCCTTCTCCCTCTCTCTCTCCCGTTCCCTTTCAGCATTTGCTGCAGCTGAAGCGGCCAGATGCGTAGGGTGTCCTGGAAGAATACAGGATAGGTGAAACGCCTTGAGCAGCAATAAAGAACACAAAACACTTGAAACACAGCAAAATGTGAGATGTGCTTGCTTTAAGTGGGCAACAGAAACATATACGGATTTTCAAGCTCGTTGTCATGCCACTCCACTCCAGAATACACGTACCCGAAGTTCCTGTGCCCGAAGTTACACGTCAGATGGTAGAACCTGGCCTCTAGTGCCTGAGAGGACCTTCAGGGCCTTCAAAAGGTATGTGCAAGGCATTAGGGACCTGACTGGGGATTTTTGGCTCCTACTACAACAATATAATACACTGGAAACAGCGTCTCCCGTCATCCAAAATGACCCAGCAAAAGCAACAGGAACATCACGCTTGCTTGCTGCCGGTCAAGCAGGACCAACTCTCTCCATGTACAGGACGATTCAAAATGATGCTTAACGACCTGAGCACTTACCTGGTGACAGAGAGGCGGGATTGTAAGGCCTGGGAGGGAACGTAAGCTGGGTACCAGGGATGTAAGTGATCCTCTCCATAGGAGGGGTGCTTGTTCCTCCTGGGTGTGGCACTAAGATAGTGGGAGCCATATTATTCAGGTCAATAATTCCTGTTAGAAAACAATGAAATGGGAATATACTTACTAGCATCCACCTAAATTAGCCAGCAAAACAGTTACTAAAAAGTAAATACGCATCACGACTGTGCTACTTCTACAATACCCATTTTAATTGTGCTAGAGACCAGTCAGTTTTTTGTCCACGTTTCATATAAATCAATCCCCTTTCTCGGAAGCCTCTTTTAAGAGTATCTGAAGGCAGTGGACATACCTCTGGTTCCTGCATATGGGAGAGCTAACGTTTGCTCTCTAGGAGATAATCCTCGGGTTACGTCAGGGCGTAAGTTAACTTGCATCTGCTGTGAGGTAATATAGTCATTTAGGATTGTCTGCCGTGTGTTCTCCATCGCATAAAGCTGGTACTGACTTGGGTAACC
>JAGPOW010002118.1:16089969-16133637 GCA_030014935.1 Caiman crocodilus | reverse complement strand
GGTGAAAGCTGCCTCTGAAACAGGTATGCAGCTGCAGCTGAGGACGAGGAGAAGCAAGATTTAGTGTGCAGCAAGAGTGGCTTGACGTTTGCATTGAAGATGTTTCTTAAGCTTAACCGAGGAGCGTTGCCAACCCCACCCCAGGCCAGCTCGGATAAGGCCAAAGCCAGCATTGTCAATACTGATATTCCAATGAGAATGAATTCAGAGTTTAATGGAAAATATGTTGTTTTATGGAAAAAGCCATGAGAGGAAACAATATAAATCCCCAAATACTGCAGAAGTAAATGGCTGAACTAATCAGAAGTAGTCATAAGAAAGGGCAGGGGTGGACTACAAACGGAAACGTGATTGAACTCCTGCGATGCATACTGTCCAAATTAACGGGGGTAAACAGTAATGTTTAAAAACAAACATAATCTGTCAAATGTATTATAAATCTGAATGTCCAAATTACAGCTTCCCTCCAAAACACAGTCTTTTCTGTGCATTACTGAAGATCGTGACAGTAGTGACCACGGACCCGCCACTTACCGGGATCCAGAGCCCTGTGAAATGGCATGGCTGGATCCAAATGAGGGGGAAGATGGCTTCTGTAGACTTCTGGAGTAGCTCCTCTATGATGGGGGTCAAAGGGACTGTGAGCTACTACTGGGTCGACCCCTGGGACTGGCGATTTTGCTGGTACACTCTCTCTCTGGGTTGGAGTGAGTGGTGTTTTCCTTTCATGATTTGCAGACTTCCCAGAAGACATTCCAGCTGAAGGGAGTGAAGAAGGGGAGAGGGGGAAGAAAAAAACAACTTCTTTAGCAACACACTCTTGATACGGGAGGTTGTAAACATGAACTGAGCTCCACAGAGAAGTGGCTCACACACACCCGGAGCCCTGCAGTCACCTGTGCTCAACACCACCCAAGGAACCGGAACTTGTATGGCTACAACCTGGATACCAACAACACCCAACACACTGAGGTGAGATATACAGGTGCAACTAAAGGCAGGACATTGCTAAGTGGCCTTTCAGCTTAACATGCCAGCTCCTTCACACAGGTAACTCCCAACCATAAGTAACAGTCTCTATTTTAGAAACCTGAAGCCACATCTTTAAAGTGCACATGGAGAGAGAATCTCCTCCCTTACCCTTGTAAGTGTATGTTTGACTCGAGCAGAAGTTTAGTAGCCCAATTCTGGGTACCACATCCATCGTAACCCCGCTGCCTGAGGTCAATATACAAGCAAAAGTTTCAGGCTCATCTAACGATCTCGTCTTACATCCACGAGGAAAATGAATTAGATGTTTTGACAAACAAGTACGGTGACTTCATGTTGTTGCTCTTTTACTTCTTTTTTGTATGCCCTTAGGGCTGGTGTCTCTGACAAAGAACCCCCAAATTACATTTCCAGTAAGCCAGTGAAACCTCTGAGTTCCTACGCAGTCCATGTCTAGGAGGGCAATGAACATGCTGCTTAAATTATATCCCAAATATAAATTTGTTTGCCATGACTTTATTCTCTTGAGGCAAATCAGTTATGAGCCCACTCACATGGACAATGCTATGTTGTCCAACATCCAATACACGGTATAAACACACGTACAATGTGCATTTGATTAGATAAACTGCTTGGAAGGGGCAGTGGACATAAATCTCAGCTTCTCCATCCACAGGGTGGCAGAGCTCAGAACATAATACTGTGGCACTTGCTCTGGAGCAGTGAATTTGCCTCCTCACTGCAAAAACAGCCATGATTTTATAATGGGACCTGCATCAATAAGGAATGGCTGCTTCTGAAAGAAGCAGAGTGAAGGTAACTTACCTGGAACAGTAAGCAGATTTATCCAGGCTATAACAAGCAGAAAGCAAAACTAACACCCAAAAGTTTGGACATTCAGAGACGATGGGCTGATACAAGGCTGTAATGAACTCACAAAGCCTCAGGCAAATGCCAACACAGTAACCAGCACCATCGTAGTTACACCTTTAAGGAAATTACATTTTTATTTAAAATGTCCCATTATTGAAGCTTTCTCTTACCTGTTTAAAGAGTGTGTGTGCGTGCGTGCGTGCGGCGGGGGTTAAACCCTTTTCTACATGGCAAAACATGGATCCCCCGCCCCAGCCCTTTTCCTTTGCCAGTTCAAATCCCAGGACCGGACCTCAAATGGCTGTATAGACTCACACAGTATCCATCACTGGAAGCATCACCACACCTTTCACAGCAATGTTCAATTTGTGCTTTTATCTCTACACAGTTGTGGCCTTTGGGGTTTTTTTAATCTTACTGATTTGAGAGACATTAAAATAAGTAATCCAAAGGACATTTGTATCAAATTGTAATAAAATCATGTCAGGTTTGGGGGACGACTACTAGCCAGTATCTCCACGCATTTCACTCTGGCTATGCATACAAGTTAGCAAAAATACATCCAATTAAAATTCTAGATATTTTAAAACAAACACCTATTTTAGCTGCAACATCTGTATTACGTACAGGGTGGGGCTCACAAAGATTGGCATGATTTGCGTATTTATAAAGGTGCTTTTCCTTTTTGGGAAACAGACTTGAAGCAAAACATTTGTACAGTTAAATGCCTAAAGAGGGGACAGGGCATCCAGTGGTATTCAACTCAAAACCTGCTGGGTGCTACACAGCCTCAAAGGATGCCAGTTATGCCCCAGTGTTTACAGTAGGAGGGCAAAAGGACCACTAGTAATGTGGCACTGACAGTGGTACCCAAACTGTCCCATCAGCTCCTCCCCTACCTAACTCTCTCAAGCCATCTGCCTAATTTCTTGTGCGTACGTGGGCAGAGCTAAGTCAGGAGGAGCACTGTGACTGGAACAGCAGTGTCCTGGGAGACCAGCTCAGCAAGGTGTTTCTAAGGGACAGCATACAGAACACAGGGTACAAGACAGCTCTGGAAGAAAGAGATAATAGGTGGCTAGCTCAGCCCTCCTTGCTAGGAGAAATACTGCTTTGTTTTATGCTCTCTACAAAACTACTTTCAGTCCAGTTCCTGACAATTTAAACTAAGAAAGAGGCTGAAGTCAAAAAGAGAGATGGTGTTTTTAGTGGGAGCCTGGCAAAGGCTGCAATTACCCCCTGAAGCAAACAGGTTCAACTGAAGTAAACCAACTTCAGCCAACAAAAACAATTCTAGCTTAAAGCTACTTCCAGGTCCGTCACATGTTTCTTGTTTTACTTTTCCAGCACAAGAGCTAAAAATCATGTGTGTGTAATTAAGTTTATCTTGCAGACTTAACTTTCTAGGTATTACCTGGCAGCATTAGTAGGCTGCGACCAAATGGCTGGGTGCTCTGACCAGATTCCCCTATGACAGCAACGACAATGGCCAGCACACGCACTTGTGTAACTTTCTAAACAAATCCATTTAAACACAATTTAATAGAGCGAGACGAAAGTGGTTTTCTAGGTCGGCACAAACCAAGACACAGCTTCTACATGCAGTAAAATGCTATTCGCAACCTTTCACGCTACTTCTGTTTTAACCTACCTTTGGTACTTGTTCGCCAGATACCCCCCTCCTTCAAACCACTCCTAACAACTTCCAAGGAACTGCCAACAAAAGCTAGTTTGCTAAGAGTGAGGATGTGGAATATTATAAAAAACTGGACCATTAGGCAGTGTACATGGCATTCCTACATTATAACATAATCTGTTTCTGTAACCTGGCCTGACTTCTTTATAAAATAAGATGTTATTTTCTTTCTTTTGGCTATCATGCTTTAACCTGCATTACGAACTATGGGGCAGGGACTTTCCTTCCTAGCTTTCAGATGTCCAGCTCTTTTTTAGAAATAGCTCAAAACATATTACCAGCAACACTTCACAGGTAGCCCTAACTGACCTTACAGTTCTCTCATTTTCAGCTTCTAAAAACAAATATCTTGTTCAATGAACTGAGATCATTTTACTGAAAGATCTGGATTCTCCCAATGCAAACAGATCTGTGCCTTTCTCCTCCCACTGCTCTCCAATACAATTAAATGCATAAATCAGTTCTGCTGCAATGTTAGAAATAAGTGACTGGGGACACAATCCCAGACCCATTAAAATGAGCAGATCTGCTCTTGCTATTGATTTCAATAAGGTTAGGATTTCACTTAGCCCTAAGGCTCTTATTCTCAGCCTAGTCACCAGTCCACTGTGACCCTGGATAAGTCGTATCTTTATATGCTTCATTATAGCAGCCTGTAAAATAGCCACATCTACTTGACAAGAACATAATGAAATGTAACTGAATGTGGTTAGATCATTGGTAACCAAAGCACTGCAGAAGCACAAAAAGTAGTGAATGTAAACTTAATGTTATTAAAAGCAGCAAGTGGGGGGGACACTTTCAAAGATGCTGTGGCCAAGACCTTTATAGTGAAGGTTACAAAGCCCAATGTCAGAGAAAAAAAAAGTTCCTTTCAGTTAAAATATAAGTTCAGTTTTAAAAATTCCTTTGTGGCTTGCAGCCCAGAGTGAACAGAACCATGGCAACATAAAAACCCCAATCAAGTGAACTGTTAAAACATGATTTAATAAAAACTATTTTTTAAAATATTCTTAAAAAAAAAAAAAATCAAGGAGAGTTTTGCCTAATGAGTGAGTTTTGAAAATCATTCTGCTTGTACGTGGAAACTCTACGCTGGGCAAGAAATGATAGCGTACCTTCAGTAACTCTGTTCATCATTGGGGAACTCCTGGACATAGAGCTCTGATAGTTCACAGGTGTCCTCCTTGCATTGGTATCATCATAAATCCCAGGGCTCAGCTGTGATTTGGGAGCTTCATGAAGAGTTGACCTGAGAACAGAGGGACCAGAACTGACCACTGATGTATGGCGAGTACGTACAGCATCCGCATTCTTCACCTCTTCATATTTTCCTCGTTCAACCACTTTCATGTTTTCTGGCATCATTTCCAGCTGAGGCATTCCACGGGGTAGTTTACTTGGTCCAGTGATTAAAGATTTAACGTTGTGTTTGATGGCAGACTGGCCAGAGTTACTTTCATATTTTATGGGTGTACCCTAGAAAGGAGAAAAAAACCCCCACGATCAGCAAAGGTCACCCTACCAGTCAATCAACTGCCTGGACAGGTGCTTGTAACTTTTGGATGAACATATACACATGTGGGGGAGAGGAGGCAGCTGAATCTTACACATAGCTGCTTATTATTCATCATGCAAATTACCCAGCACACTTGCTAACCAGACATGTAATCCCCGGTTTTACCCCAGCACGAACTGATTCCGGTCACCTGAGAAATGGAGCCTTCTATAATGGGCCTTGCAGCCTGCACTATTTCTGGAGTCTTGCGACTTTCTTGGCTCAGTAGGTCCTGCCTGGGGATTTCGTGGATAGAACGGCCCATTTCTTTAATGGTAGTAACTCCATCATAGGGCTTTCCCTTGGTAATAGCGCCTTCAAATGTCCTTATGGGCGGAGATTCTCTCTTAATCTGCTTGGGATACTTCAGACCATCTTCAAAGCTCTCCGCCGTGGTTCTGGGTGTGCCTTTCACAAAGAAAATACAATTGACCAAATCTTTAGTATGCTGCTAGGTAGTGGGGCTCTCGCAGACCAATTTGCTAACTTAAAAATCACAAATACTGAGCAAACTGAACGCATACTTTGCAGTTGGAATTCTGACCGGACACTACCAATGCGTCTATTATAAAGCACAGATGTCTAAGACAGATGGCCTGCCCATGGACTTAAATATGTATTTTACATAATGAACTAATTTTACCACTAAACAGGATCAAATAAGTCTTTAAGTCACTGGATGGGTACCAAGTTATCTCAAATGTCAAAAGTGCAGACAACAACATACCTTTTCATATGCTTCTATGGGAGATTTAAATAAAGTTCTGTATAAATACTAATGAGGTCTTAAGAGCCAAGAAGTCATATTAAAAACATGTGCTGTGCTTTTATAAGTTTCCTTATGTAAAACAGATCTCCATTTCTTGGACAAGAACCTTACAAACAGAATAGTGCAACCTGCTGATAAAAAGGTGATGCTTGAAAAATATTTGGACTAGGTTTATATTTAAAACACAATTACAATTGTGGGCAATTGGTTTAAGGGTGAGAAATCAAGGCTGCTGGAATCAATGAGTTACCATCACCTGTCTGAATTACTAAAGACTTTACCTTGCATTATAGAGCCAGACAGCACAGTTCTTTCTTTCAGTTCAGCATGAGGGCTGCCCCTGGGCAGGGCACGGCATATTAACCCTGAAAGGATTATTTGGATGATTTAGAAAATTAAAGATACAAGACAACAAGAAAGTACACTCTACTGCTACTTACATGGTCTGTACTGCAGTCATGTCTGAAGACCCCAGCCCCACTGTGTAGTCTAGTTCAGTCTCCTCCCCCAGTGATGGATAACATTTAAGAGAAATGTTAAAACACAATTCCAGCACCGCCACTCTCTCTTTAAAGTAGGGTCATTACAAACTGAACTTATGTACCAAAGGAAAAAAACATACAGCTTAAATCATGAAGACCCAAAAAGGTACAACTTGGGACAGGCCGTGAAAGAAATGGGTTGTAGTGGTTACACCAGCATTTACTACCAGGCCTCCCCCTCGCCTTCCCTAACCCTAACATACCTCAAACATGAGGAATAAATACAGAACATGCCACAAAGTTAGGCCCTTCTAAGATACAACCCGTGAACTCAGTTAACTTGCACTTTCCTACCTGATAAAGAGGGGACCAAATGTCTTAACTGTTAACTAGAGAGGAAACAGGGCTGGTGTCACTGGCAGCAGGAACCTCTGCCACCCAGCTCTAGTGTTTGGAAACGGAACGTTTCCTTGGTGCTTCCCAAAAGGCATTTTGAAAAATTCAAAGTTTATGGTTCAACTCTAACCTCGTTACTTTGGTCAGGTCATGGTTTAGGAAGTTAGTCATTTTGTGAGGAACCAAAAAACCCCCAAAACACAGTGATTCTCTAATACAAGAAGTGCCACGTTAACAAGCCTTTTGTCTCATATTGTTTAACTAATACAAAGTAATACCAGCAGTGCCACTGCTAAAATTTACAACCAATACTAGCGTAGCAGTACTGTACTAAGAAGATGTCTACACCAGTAGCACTATCGTCTTTTATTGCATCACTTCATGTTAAGTTACAGCACTTTGATTTCTTGCGTGGACTATGTCAGTTTTATCTCCCAATTTACTGTAGAAGTCATAGAAGACAGCTCTTCTGTCGGTAGTTTACATCAATATAAAAGGTCCTCTTTTGTGTTTAAAGCAGGCGCTAGATTTCAGGTAGTCGTTTTTACCTTCTAATGGTGCAGAGACTGGAGACTCCCTCATGGGCATTCCTTGCTTTATATTTCCTTCCATAGTATCGTAACTTCGCTTTAAACCCATTTCATGAGCAGTCCGTGGACTCCTTGTTCCTTCTCGGACATTCTTAATAGCTGCTGGATTATACAAACATGGTTGAGGAAGGCAGAAGCATAACAAAAGCCAGCAATTCACTGAACAATGAAACGAAAAAGTACCCACAAATGACTAACAATTTGTACCTAAACATTAAATCTCAGTACTGACACCTCTTTAATCCTCCTTAGCTTTTCTCACTTGAATACATTTTTTAAACCAAAAGTACTGTTTTTATATTGTAAACAGAATGTAGAACATAATCTGTAGGTCTTAAATAATGTGTTTTCCCAGTTGCTTCCAAACTGAACTGATTAAAAAAAAATCAAGTATTAAATTACTATAGAAGAATTGCCATTAAGACTAGAACCAGTTTAAATTTCAATTTAAATATAAAGAGGCAATACCTTATATTGGCACACCTATTATATCTTTGTTTCCAAACACAATGTTGTCTTAAAGTGACACCATACAGTAAATAAATATACAGGACTAGGACGAGATGCTGAAAAATGAACAGCTTCTCTCATTCGCGGAGCACTGCTCAATCTGTGCAATGAATACAGCAGAGGTCCCACAAGAAAAAAGGTTAATTTATGTAATCATAATGCATACTTCAAAATCAAGGTTGCTGCATTTTAAAGTTCTTTACATTGCATCCTTCATGTTCTTTCAGCAGAGGCTGAATACTTTGTGGATAGGTTCTTTCCACTTAGTATGGCATTTACTACATAAATCTAGAAAAACAACTTATTCTTAAGCTATCCAGTCTGAGACTGGACTCATTTGTGGACTGTATCAGTAGAAACTCTACTCCAGATCTTAACTATGGATCTGTTATACCACTCAAATATACAAGTACTTACTATCGTAGGATAAGATATGCCCACTCTTGCCTTCATAAATAACATGGCCTTTGGTTGTAGACTCATCTCGGCACTTCTCAGGGCTGCTGTCTTCGGTAGCCAGTCGAGTGATGGTTCCTTTCAGTAATGCATCAGCAGCAATGCCAGACTGAGACAGAGCTGGGGTACCCTATAATCAAATCCATGAAGTATAATCTGATATATATGAAGACACTGGGGAACAAGCACTACCGAACAAGTCTAGCCTCTGTATCTGGTATAGTTAGAGTTGTTGTTATCTCAAGTATAAGAGAATTACAGAAGAACAGCGTATTATTCACTGCCACAGTTAAACCAAAAATGGAGTATGCTATCTTACAGCACTTTTCTGTGACCTGGAGCTTTTATTTTGCACGCTGCTAAGCCATTTTTGAGACAATGGACAACTTGGCTTGCTATTTATTGTTTTAGGACTACTAGGTTACAGTTTCAAATAACACTGGACATCAATGTAGAAATACTTTTAGAAAATGCTATTCTGTGATTCTCAATTTAAGAACCCTGCAAAGATGTTAAAAGACTGTTTAGAAAAGTACTTATAGTCACATGGACAGGTAAAAGGAAGTATACCTGAGTAATGGATCCTCGCAGCGAAGGCATAGTTTCGACAGAAACCTTGTTGGTTGGAGTTCCTCGTGTTATACTTCCTTCTTGTATGGTTGTTGTGGTACCTGATTCAAAATAAAATAAGAGTAACAAAAAAATAAGGCTAGCTGTCAACAGTTAAAAATCTAACTACTTGCTTGGAGTGACTGAAAGCTCTCTCTGAGGAGAAAGAGTAACTATTAACTTTAAGGTATTATTGCTACAAGTCTCTACATAATAGAAAGATAAGGAAATACTTGGTGACACTGTGCATTTTGCAGTACTCTGGGTAGGGTCATTTTCGCTACTCCTTTTTTAAAACACTCAACAATCAGGGAAACAATGGTGGCACTGCAATATAAGCAATACAGTTTACTCAGTGTTTGTGTCTGAAGTTGACAGCTTCCCTTTAGTTTTCACTTGTAAACATTACAACTGTATTGCTATATGCTGATATTTCACTGAACACACCAGACAAATCGGGTTCAAAGACTTTTAATTGTACAAGATAATTCAGTATTTAATAATATCTGCTTGCTGACTTAAGCAGATTAGGTTACAGGGCACCCCCTGCTTCGAATAGGTCAATGCATATTTGGTGAATCATTTAAGAGTAGCGAGGACTATAAAAGTTAGCTAATTTGCTTGACTTCATCCTTGACAACCCCAAAAAAACCAAAAAACCAAAGCAGCCAACCTGTATTAGTCAGCCCTTACCTCTGACTACGCCTTCATGCTGTGCCCTGACCAAAAGACCCTCAGGCTGGGAATTCTGGCCTCTGGGAGAGAACTCTTCTTGCTTGATATAGGGGATGGCGGCTATTTAGAAAAAAGACCAAATTCATTCTTCAGTGACTAACGATCATAACTTTATATGCAATGTTTACATTCCCATCGGTCTTCCTACCAGGTTTGGCAGACTCCTGTTGCCTTGGCAGTCCAAGAGATATGGAACCCACAGAGGGCTTTGCTGGTTCTTGACCATAAGAAGCTTGACTATGGGATGTTAGGTAAGTGCCAGGTGTTCCCTAGAAGAATAAGACATACATTTTTTCTTTGGGAATAAGAATTCACTTATATTTTACTAGAGATAATCATATTCCAAACAGTTAATATAATATAATAACAGATAATATATTCCAAATATAATTACATAGAAGGATGAGAAAAATGTATCTGCTGAATTTAAATCACCTCTGCAAGGACTCTAGCTACCCCTAACACTTCTTACATAGTATTTCCACTTGTATTAAAATATTTAAGAGGAACATGAAAACCAGTTCAGCCAGCACACACCTATAAGTTTCCTCCCATTGTCACAGGTTGCTCTTGTGGTTCTCCCTTGTGAAAACTATCAGCATCTTGTTTAGGCTATAACTAAATATGAAACCATCAGCAGTTCACTTTTAATACTGGAGCAAACAATTGACACTGGCTGGATACCTTGCAGCTTTGTTTCCAAGTGCTTGCCCTACAGGCACTAAAAAGTGGTATTTAACACCACTCTACTGACAACAGAAGTCACCCCTTCTTAGCTCTGTACTGGCTTTGTGTTCACTGCTAACAATATTTTAGCACTGGTTTATCTGAAAGCGAATCAGTGTATTCATGCTTTTACCTGCAAAGTTCCCCCCATCTTTAAAAGCTTCAGACAAACAGCTGAATGTAGCCTACAGAGTTTCAAAATATAGAATACCATGGATTTTCTCTTTTGTTCAAAGACACAACTCACACAAACTAGGTAGCTCTGTGCAAGATAAAAAAGCCTGCAACTTGCTCTATACCATAAAGGCAGCTGCAGTTCTTGGGCTTTTGGTAGGCTACCCAGCTGGGAAGAGTACAAGCATGGCAGTTAAGAGCTAGTAAGAAACTATAGAAGAAAGTATTTGTGTGTACATAAACTCCTGCTAGATATTGTCATCTTACTTGTGAGATTGAACCTCCCATAATGAACGATGGCTTTTCTGATGGCACAGAAGTTTTGGAGGATGGAATGAGTGGCGGTGGTGGTCTGGTAGGTCGGGTTGTTGAGAGCCGGACCCCTTCCGGTATATTTGTGATTACTTGATGAGGAGCAGGCTGGAGGACTTTTAAAGAAAGCATCGTATTAAACGTTACAGCACTATTATTCACTGTATGAACACGAGCAACAGAAATACCTAGCACAATTCATTTTGCAGTTCACAACTTCTGTCATACACAACACCAACTTAGCTACCTTTTTCCTGTGCCGTTCTTTGTGCACGTTCACATGCAAAGTTTAGAAAACCCTGAGGAAATTAAACCTGGCCTGAAAGTACAAAATTAAGAGGTAACATCTACACTGTAAATGGTTTTCAATGTCAAACTTTCAAAAAATGACCCAGGTGGGTTTTTAAAGCCATTTTTTTAAAACTTGATCAAATCTGAGTTTTAGTTAATCTTCCCTGAAGTTGTCCTCTGCTCCTGTTTGACAGTCTGCCCCAGAGGGAACTGTGGTAATTTAAGTCATGCAATTCAGGAGTCGATGCGATAGCAAGAGCCTCGTATCAATTAGTTCTAACCAGAAATGATGTCATTTCCAAAAGGTTACTCTGCTTTTCCTCCCTCCCCCTCATTCACCTGGTACTGATGAATTTATTTTTTGCAAGCGTTTAACTTAAAGTGGAACAGAAAGCTTCCATTTCCCCTATGTGCTGGAAACTTGATACATATCACACTCAAGACCTTAAGATTTTATGGCTGGCTAATAAGATACACATCAGAAGAAAAAAATCAGCTGATTTCAAAATAAAAAAAACACAAGGGCACAAGCTCCTCATGCTGAGACCATGCCAAAGAATGCCTACTTTCAGAGTCGCTCATCCTTTCATCAGTGCAGAGGCGACTCCAAAGAACAGTTCAATACTACGGTAAGCCATGGAAGTCTAGCCTCAGAAGGCAGACAACCGATGACCATGGTACAAAACAGACAGTATTTACCTGGTGGGACACTATAGCGAGCGGCATTCATATCAGGCTGAGGAGAGGCTTTATTGACTTCTCTTGGAGATAGCCTGTACGGTGATGCTGACCTTGCTGCTGTATTTTGCACCTGTGCTTCCTGCTCTATTGCTCGTTTGACCTCAGCATAAGGCATATAGGCAACTGATTTTCCTATGAAATTTAAAGTCATCAGAAAGAGAAGAACCCTAGATTAAAATGTTTAGTGTGAAAAGATCCGGTCCACCATAGCCATGTGACAAGACCATCTGCTCTAACGTCAACAGCGCTCTTATCAAAGTCCAAAAGCTTCTCCTATTACAAAAAACACTTTTAGACCACATAAGAAAAGGGATGCATTCAAAATACCACTCAATCACGGCATTAAAGTCAAGATTTCAGAGCTAATAAAAATAGGCCTTTTTGAATAAAAGGAACTTCTAAATCGGTTTCTCTCGCCCATGAGAAAAGGTCTGCAAGTAACATTTTTGGATAAAGAGAGTTCAGACAGTTTTGCATGTGAAGCCACAACCGTACCGAATTCTGAGCCAGCTCCTGGATGCTCGGCGCTATTCAAATGCTACCACTACAAACTTGGCATTTTAGCCGTGTTCGTTTTTGGTGGTATTCCAGATTCAGGCATACATTTCAAATTTAAGGGATATCAGTGACGCTAATCGTAGAACTGACAAAGTTCGTATTTTTTCAACTACGTTTGGGCATTTATAACTACAGCAAAAGCACGGTGAAAATGTGTGCCATGTTGTATACATTTTTTCCTGTGTGGGCTGTTCAAATTAAAAGGATAACGAATCTCTCTCTCTTCCCAAGGTTTATTTCCCCCAGCTTTGTACTTTACAAAAACCGATCCAGATTTTTAGATTCAAACCTTAAGTACAATTGTATTAGAAACAAACACAGTTAGTTTTAAGAAAGCCCTGAGAAAGCTTCCAATTTTTGGTTAAAAACAATATTCCCTTCCAAACTCTGCCAGTAAGACTGATTTAAGAGTCAACATTGCCTTAGACAGAAAAACACTCGCTAAACCTCGTCCACCATTTAAGGACTACTCCTAGTCAAGTTCCCAGCAACGATATCTATGATCAGTGAGATTTCATACCAAAAAAAATGTTTAAGAGAAGGGAAGATCTATTTGTTCTAGAAACTGAGGAATTAAAATCAATATTTGCCTGTACTTTAGAAGCTCCATTTCATTTGGCAAAAGACATGAAAACCCAAGAATTCCCAGTTATGAGTCAGAAGCAACCTACTGTCACTGAGAACTGCATCTGACATGCAAAGAGGACAAATAACACGGTATCAACGCTTTTAAAAACTATATCCGCTGTGTCCTGCTTAAGTGCTTTGTGGATTGTCCAGTCTGCAACATCACATGACCTTTCATTTGGCAAATCGCCCTTTAACTCCTGCACCTCCTGGAAGTCTCTTGACATGCACACTGCTAAGATTTTAAATCGACTGTGTGGGCCATCACCAATGCACCGAATACTCTGAAGAAAGCCAGTGGCAAAATAGACATTAAGGGAGCAGTGGCTATCAGGAGTTGTAGATGTCCCAATTTATTCTAATTCTCAGATTTTAAACAATAAGCTGTTTAGGACTCAAATACATTTTATCATATTCTTCCCATCTCTTCGCTGGCAGAGAATTCATCCTCAAAAACTTTCCCACACTTCATAATAAGCTGTTGCCAATGCCAACTATTACTCAAAGTAGTGGTATTTTGGCTAAATGGCATTTTTAATGGCAGCCACAAGTTTTTCCACCTACTTTAAAGGAACAACGCTAAAAACAGTTTTATCTCTACAAGTTCTCTTCTCAGAACTGGGATTGGCAGAGAACAGGTATATCACTGTTCAAAATAAGCACAAGCTCATTAATGTAGCAATGACCGTTTCATTTTACTTTGGCAAAATGAATTAAGAATATGGCGTTCAAGCAAGTGCATTTTAAAACTGCAGCACATGTTAAAAGCAGAAAATTCAAATCTGTTTTCCAAAAGTAAAATAATCGGGTGGTTTCACATGAGATTATTTAAGAGGCATTATCAATGAAGTCTGATGCTGAGCAACATTTCTTCTACACAAAGCAAATATAGTGAATGAGGAAGTATTCTTCACGGTCCCTTAAATAACAGTTTTAAATATAAGATTCTGAGTAATGTCCTAGCTTTCGACTGCAAAGCTGGTTTAAGAGAATTGGATCAGTCTTTCAATCTTTTACACCCTTGATTTTATTAGCGACTCAAAAAGAATGGAGGTTACCCATCACAGCATTCACCAAATTAAATCAAGACCATTTATAGTCCTGCAAGAACACGAAGCTCTTGTAACTGTCACTTTTTCAACTGGAGAGAGCAAAATTAATTCAAACTAGGTATTATTTGGAAGAGAAAATGCTGCACGCTTGCCTACCCAGAAAAGGATTACTTACAGAATCCATTTTTAAATATATATATTAATTTGTTCATTAGTTATAGCATGAAACCTACTCCATGTGAGATCACAACTAGACGATCAACAATTGCTGACAGAAAACGCCAGCTGCATATTTAAATCCAATCCAACAAATTTATCATGGCCGTTGCCTACAGAAGCGGACCGGGGGTGGAAGGTGCACCAAGCCAAAGGCATTGTTCTGTGGCTGAATATGATGAGACAGGCCTGAACAGATGAGACTAGTTTTATGTTATCCACTTTTGGATCACAGACAGATTTGATAGCCACCTTCCCCATTCAAAAAAGAAATACTATTATTAGCCATCTCAGAGACTTATTGACACCTTGCTTTGGAACATTATTTTACAATCAATCAATCAATGTAACCATCAGCAGAAGCTTCAGAAAAAAATAGTTCACATCTTTCCAACCTGGCAGAAATTAGGATGGGGTAGTTCTGCAGCTCCTTCACGCCCCTGATTTAAGAGCCCAATCTCCAGGAAATCCAGTTACCAGTCCCCCCTCCACGTCCTATGCTTGCATTCTTGAGCCTCCACCCTCCTTTGGCAAACCTTTGCTCTTCTTGCAACTGCCATTTTCACCTTGGGGCTCCCTGCACATGGAGATGCCCTATATCATTCTACTCCCAGGTCCTTTTACTGGTGAGTCCTACCCCTGCGGAGCTCCCTTCCTGATTCAGTTCTTGCTCTTGGGTTTTAGCTACCCTGACTGAGCTGGTTCTCCTCCTTGGGAAGGGGCCTGCGTACGAGACTTCTACTCAGCAGTGTTCTCAGCACTGCATTAGCTCTCTTCTCTCTAGACACTCTCCAATACTGCTCTCATGCCCTTGCGTCTCATAACGCTCTCTCCAGACAACTCTCATCAATTCCCTGCTGCAACCAGAGCCTTTAGAGGGACCAAGTTAGTGGTAAGGAGGCAGCTATCCAGCTGAAGTAGAGCCACTTTCTTGTAAAGGGGCCAGACACTATGACAAGAGGGGTATGTATCTAGGATTTTTAAAGGCTGAGCTTTTTCAAATCATTCAACCTACCTTCCCACTCCATGCTGGGGCTCTTGGATGTGCCACATGGGCTCACAGAACTTCTGTATTCCATATCTAGCTGCTCTTGCCTTTGGCGCTGCTCTTCCAGCAATGCCGACTCATGCATAATAGCTTTAATGTGCCGCTGGTAGAGAGCATAACCGCTCACTGGTGTGCCAACAGGTACAGTACATGGGCTACAAGAGACCTACAACGGAGGGAAATAAGCACATGGCACCTCTTCATTACACGTTACAGACTGACCAAGCTTGTACTCGCCACACGCAGAGTCTGGTAGACTTGCTTCAAAGAATGTCATCTACTGCAAAAGCAAGCACCAGACCCTTTCAGAGCATAGAAGTATCGGTCCCGCATTTATCTGTAGTTAACAACTACAGTCTGAAGAGTTCTTGAAGTGTTGGGATAAGGACAAACAAACTCTAAGTGTCGTCATTTGTCTTATAATATTGGCAGCCTACTATTACAGAAGATTCCCCTCAAAAGTCACTAAAAACGTACCATAGGAGGTATGACAGCAGCTCGATGGTGAAGTTGTTGTAAGTCCATCTGTCCTTGTTTTATCGTGGGGGATACTAGTATTGATCCAGTTGGGTTTAGCAGTGAAGGCTTTGAGTCCATAGTGAAGATCCTAAAGGAGGAAAACAGCGTGAAATAAGCCAGATAGACAAAAGAACTCTCCTGCACTTTAAGCCAAAATAAAAACCAACAAAAAACCCCCATGAAAAACAAAGTGAGAGGTTGGACAAATTATTCACTAAACCCAAAACATTCAGGATAGGAAAATCATTTTTTAGCTACCTCTTTAGGGTTGATATTCCAGTACAATCAATACACACGGCCACCTACTTAGTGAAGGTGTGAAAACCCAGTTGCAAGCCAAGGTACTCCTGAGAATTAATTTATGCATTTGAGAATTTAAGACCTTAGTAATAACAAAGTTTTGGAGATTTATAAAACAGCTAGCACAATGGAGACCAAATCCCTCCTTAGAGTAAGTATACTGCAATACAAAGTTTTGAAAGATATGGAGACAAATAGGAGAATTCAAAAACTGCTAGATTTAATAGTTTGCTCTTGTACATTTTAAATCACACTGAAAGATTTAAAAGGCCATTTTTATACTCACATAACTACAGTATTCATCTCCTTTACAGAGTTCTTTGAGATGTATAAAAGCACTATAGAAAACAGCTGGATACTACCTTTTCACTATTGCAGAAAAAAAACTGTGGAAACTACCTGTAAGTAATATGCAGTATATTTATGCATTTGTGAAGTGGGAAGGAGATTATCCAGGAGCTAAAGGAGTAAAGAAAGATACTAAGACTTTAAAAAAGCAGATGCAGAACAATGCAATTGGATAGTTTTGACATTTAATTTCTATGCTGGGGGATGAATGCTAAGGCTGCTTGGCGAGGGACCTTCAAAACACTATGTTAAAGTTACACAGGAAGTATATTAATATTGAGGAAGTTTTCCCGAACAGTAGAAAAGTTAGTCATGTTATCAGTGATATCAAATCCCCCCCCCCAAAGTAAAATGTTCCAGACATGGAGCACTGTCTTTTCAAGCGTGGTGCAATCTTGTGGGTTCTCCATACAGTTTAAGTCTGTGCTGCACTGAGATGCCATACAATTTAAAGAAATGCTATACCAGTTTCCCAGAACCACTTACCAACCGGTTTACAGACTGAGGGAGAGGTGGGTGTGGGAAACATTTTTATGCCATTATAAGACAAACAGCCTGTAAGAGTTCCAATTCTACATTTGAGGCATACAAGTCCCATAACTGCAATTGGGTGCAAATTTTAGAACAAGCTCCTGGTACCATAGCATGAAGGACATAAGCAAATTGAGAGGGGGTGGGGATTCATGATGGTAGGTCTGTTCCTAAATCCGTGGCATCTCTTGCTAAAAGGTGAATTAGGCCATTTGTGCTGTAACTACTGCAAGAGTTTCAGCTACATTCTGCAAAGGTAGCTTTGTGAAAAGCAGCTAGTGATGCAAAATGGATTCTGCTGGGAAAGGATGGATAAACAGTACTGTAGCACGACCTTTAAGCATGTTCAACAACAATAACCATTTTGAGGCAATTATCTGGTTTCAATTTATCATTAGATATGAATTAAAGTTGTTAGTACTATGTACAACACACAATGACACCTATCAGCTAGCATGAAATTCAAGAGCAAAAACCTTTACAAGATACTGCCTGCATCACTAAGCCACTTAGAAGTGAAGAATACCAGAAAGGCAGCTCAGCTGCATACTAAAAACAACAAGAAATATTTTATGCATGGGGACACGAACTGTCAATTGAACTGGGAAAGGGGCTCATCATCTAATATAGCTGTTTCCTCTACAACAGACACAATCCAGAAACTAGTTTCGTGCACTTGCTCTTTTAGCAGTTGTTTTGCTATTGACTTAAAAACTTAAAACTCACGCTAATAATAAGACAGCAATTAGTCAAAAATACCTAAGCTAATACGTGCAGAACACACTAGGCACGGTTCCCAATATCACCTGTTAAATAAGGTATTTCTCTTTCTAATTGCTAATAGCATTAGTGAGCTCATCCTCTTTTATAATATAAAGAACCCTTATCTACAAAAGAGCACCTACAGTGGGTATAAAAACACTGCACCCATCTCTGGCACTCCTACTTTTGCCATTAAATTCCTCTTAAAGTGCTACATTCAGCAATACTTCTTTGGCTAGTGAAATTAAGCCAGACAGAGAAGTCATGTTCAGATTTTGTCTGCGCCGGTACATTTTCAAACTGTTTGTCTAAATAACGCCAAAATATTTTCTTGGAGAGAAGTCATCTTAAACCCAAGAGGAAGCTGCATTCTGAGCCACCGCCTAAAGGACAGGACATATCTTATAAGTTAGGGCTTAGTAAGTCCTGGGGTGCAGGAAGTATTAACACTGCCCTGTTGATCATGCCAGCACTTAGTGGAGAACAGGAAGAACAGTACTAATATAAATACTTCCTACTGCATGTGCAAAACACCCTTCCCCGCCGATTCTACACTCCCTGGGTTGCAATTACCATCTGAAGTTCAGCAGAACTGCTGTCACTATTTTGCCTAGCAGGAGATCCAAGTCACGGAGGAAGCCCAGGTCTCTCTGCCTTCAAGTTGCCGGTGCTTGCTACACTAAGAATCATCTTCTGTACGAATGAGAAGCCATAATTCTCTTCCACAAAGGGGGAGATGAACTCTCCATTCCCATTACTCTCCCAGACTAATGAACATTACCAAGATCATACCAACTAAATTTTTCTTATTTGTGCAGACAAATACTTCACAGAGTAACTACAGTGACAATTCTTGTGTTGTCTTTGCTGATGGATGTGGGATGTTTCCAGACTTTCCAAATTACCACTCTGGTCTCAGGGCGGCTCGCTGCCTGCCTTAACTGATGTTTAAACAATAGCTGTGCTGTGCACCAGAAAGGCTTGGGGCAACAACAGCCCCACCTCTCCCTTCTCCCTCAAGAGTGGGCACAGGATTAGTCATGGAGAATCACACCAAGAACATCCCGTCTTTTTCCTTCTGGACTGGAAAGTTGTTCTCATTGTTTTCAATGACAGGCTATCCTTTCCAAAGATTTGCTGGAAAGTTGTTCTCATTGTTTTCAATGACAGGCTATCCTTTCCAAAGGTTTGCTTAACATGTAAGTGTATTCCATTCTCTGAACTGATTCCCAAATGGCTTCGTTTCCTTCCTTCTTCAGCTTTCCAGATAGGAGTGCAATTTTGCTGGCTGGCTATCCATAGTGTATTTCCAGGTAATTTGGTTACAATTTGTCTTAAGAAAGACAGGCACTTTGCCTGAATCCATTTCTTTCCAAAAGCCCTTCTACCAAGACATTCAAGCCACCTGCAGAATAAAGCAATGCTGCCACTGATGACACTTAAACATTTCCAAAAGTAGAAACTGGAACTGTCTAAACCCTACTTAAAATCTGGTTTGCCATTAAACTATAAAATAGGGCTGGTATACTCACAAGTGCTAAAGCTCTCAAAGAAATGGAACAAAGAATGCCTTAAAACAGAGGCTGTTACTAAACCCCAAGTTCCTAAACTATCTGAATCCTTTAATGTTTGTAAGCTGCATGCTGTCATTAAAAACATGCAACTGGAAAGTAAGAGGTACCTGTATAAATCTATTAAACATGTGTCCCTCAAATGCTATGGTAAGCACTGCAAAAGTTTTAGCATAACAAAGTTAAAAAAGTAAGCTAAAGACCACAGCGTAGCCCAAATCCTACTTTAGATGTCTGTGACAGAAGGCAGCCAATGACCTAAGCCACTACATACATTCAGAAAAATAATTTTTCAGAACTGGAAGATATTTTAGAGCAAAATAAGGAACATTTTTGGTTTATGCTGTCACCTTTCACTGCTACCGCTCTTCTACTTCCCTCTCTGCTTGTTCATACATTGTGATTCTGCAAGTCTTCCTCCATTGCATATAAGATTTCACTTTTTAGAGCCAATGCCATTCCACGGGCTGAACAGCAACACATGGCACAGGAAATTCAGAAAGCTTTAACTGACAAGGCCCTGGCAAGACAGCCGAGACCAGCTTCACATTATCACTGAAAATGCATAATTAAACTCACCTTTGTCTTTCAGGCTCTCCATCAACATCCTCATCGGCACTACACGTGGCGCTTGAATCGTTGTCTGAATGGGTCTCCTGTCTTGCTGTAGCAGTCTGTTGTGTGAGACTGAAGTCCATTTCCTCAGGTTCTGACTTTTCCTTGGGTTTCTCTAGATCCCTTTCTTTGGTTTCACTTTCTATTTTCACTTGAATATTTTCTGGTAACCTCATTTCAGTGTCTATAGGCTCTGCTTTGGTATGCACTGGAAGGTTAAGCATAGGTTTAACTTCAGCTGAGTGGCTTCTATTGTCCACCTCCATAGCCTCTTCCACCTCATTATTTATTTCTTCTTTAACCTGCGGCTCAGAGTTCTGAGTTTCAGCTGTTTGCGCGCATTGGGTTGCTGCAGAAGGGGAGGCACTGGGTGCAGTTTTAATGGCAGATTCCTGCTCTGCTGCAGTCTCAGTGGTTATTCTAGAAACAGTGCCCTCAGACACAGCATCTTCACTAGATTTAACAGCTTCTGCTGGTAAAGGAGATGGAGCGCTCTCTGTATCTGAGCTGTTTTCAGCACCTGAAAGACATGGGTCTAGCATAAGCTCTCAAAAGAGTTAACAACCAAAAGTGAAGCAGTTGCCCCAAAAGTTCCAATAAGCAAATGAGGCCCCTGCTCCAACAACTCTACTTACTGCTTGAAATAACAACGGGATAAGCGAACAGAAGGAATGGTTTGAAGAGGAAGACTGGAATGAGAACGCCAAGATTAGGTAACGAGGCCCCGATGAGCAGAACTTCTCCTTATGCTGAATCTCAATACTTCATATAGCCCTCTTTGCATGATTTGGGTAGGTCCCACCACAGACTAAAATATAGCATGGTGGAGCAAAACTTTAATGAATTAAGTACGTATATTTTACAGGCCTCAGAGGAAGAGCACAGCGTTAATTTTAAGTAATGTTTGCATAATTTGCAAACATGTCTAACCAGTTAATTTTCATGGTATATAATTGCCCTCATTTAAAACTTACTTGAATTTTAGGCTTTAAGAGTCTTAGGCTACAAGCCACAACCTTAAAAATTGTTCATTCCACGACCTGACTTCCTTCTAGAATTGGCATCCATCCACCGAAGCAGTGTGCAACACAAGCAGGCTGCTATTGCTTTTCATACAGCAAAAGGAGACTGCTAGTCATGAAAGCAATGCCTATTGTGGCTACAGGCAAACAAAGGCCCTTTAATCTATAGCAGGAAGTACACATCAGCATCACTAGTATTTTGTGCCACTTCAAAATGAAGTTTAACTATTCAGCTTTCACCCTAGTAATTCTATCCACTTTCTATGACTTAACTGTATCATAAATAGCCTCCAGATTAAGAAACTTTGATAAAGTAAACTAAAAATGGTTAGGGAAAACTGTGGTTGCATAATAAAACACAGATTCAACTCCGGAGATTCATGTTCAAGATAAGAACACTGATTAACATCACTTCAACAAGAAATATGTAAGTTTAAATATAACACACTTCCATAAACTTTAGGTATTTTTTTAGAAAGCAACTACATGCCTTTCCCATTCAGAGGATGTTTCCAATGAAAAGGAAACCGAATTCTGTACAGCCAACCATGCAATTCTAGTTAAGTGAAAGAGTCAAGGTTTCTAACCTATTGTTCATTATATAACTTTTTACAGACAAGGTATTCACCTATGGCTTATGGTTATGCCCCCAAAGGAAAGAGTCACAGGGGATGCATCTACATATGCACTTTACTGTGGAGTTGATTAATTAGAAAGCATCACAGTCTACATTTGTGCCCATAATAGGGCACAGTAAATTCAATTAACTCCACCGTAGGAGTTAATTGTGTGTACAATGACTGGGGCCAGCTAGCCCCACACTGTAGCACCATCATGCCCCAGCCAGCTCCTCTGTCACCCGACGCTGCAACCCAGAGCCTGGGGCTGACCCCCCTACTTCCCTGAGCCTGCTGCCAGCCCAGGGCTGCTCCACCCCAGCTCTAACTGCTGCGGTCCCAGATGCTGCACCTGGGAGCCACTGACACCAGCGCAAACTGTGCCGGAGTTTATTGCTCCGTGCTAATTGCACGTGCAGATGCACCCAAGTTTTAATAAAAGTGTTTGTGGAGAGGGTTTTTTTTAAAACGGTATGCTAAACAGATAAGTAAAGCATAAAGATCCACCAGTTCTCATTAGTTAGATCCTCTCCGCTAATTATTATTGGCTCTCTTTCAATGAATTATGCAGACAGCAGCATGACGTACTACCCCAAACTTTCTGATTCAGTTTAAGAATTTACTGGACGGTTCCACATACGGGTGGCCCATGCCAAACACAATGGCAAGTCTCTAATGTTGAAAAGTTGCAGCCAGAACAAAGAGCTGGTAGTTGCCTGCTTGCTTGCAACTTTTCTGAGACCAGTAACCAGTTAAAGACTAGAAATCTTGATTCTGCATCATTTTAAATGGGCAGTTCATTCAGGCACATGCTGTAGTACTCTTCAGTTGGTAGGGTAGTAAAGGGCTTCTCAAAATGTTACATATTAGTAACAATCTAGAACTGTTTAATGCCAAAAGCAAGGGTCAGAAAAGATCAGGGCCGGTCAGAAAAAGATACAGTAACAATTGCACCTGCTAAAATCCAGGTCAAAAGTAGAATTTGAAAATACCAGTAGACTATTTTAATGCAACAAATTGTAACTTTTGGGTTACTGAAAATGACAAGTTTTGCAGGTGACCAACAGGACTCCCAACTAAAATGTAGGATCATTTTGGCACAAAAAAGGAGCTTCTTTCCAACTTAACGGTTACCTTCACTGTCTTCTGGATTTTCTTCTTCATTGGATGCTTCAATATCTTCATCCTCCTGAGCTGACACAGTTGATGCCACACTTTCACACTGAGATACATCCCGTTCTTCACGGGGCCGTCGTGAAGACTGTCAGAAAGATGTGACACTTACTTCATTTTTTTTTTATATCCATATATTCATTTTAAATGCACTGTACTCTCCATTTGATAATGGATTTCAAAGAAAGAACCTCCTCATTAGTAATGATCTTTTTCTGCATTGATTCACACATTGATTTAACTTCAGGCTATACTGTCAAGGCCAACAAAACTGCAGCACTGCCAAATACATAAAAGCTTTTAGACACTCAAAATGAGTAGTTATTTTGCTTATTAGCATCCTTAAGTAACTTCCACTGTGTCAACAGGAGCTATTGTAATCTACTCATACAGGTAAAGGCAGAATACAGCCTTATGGCAGATTGCAAAAAGCTGTCCATTTTGACCTAACAATGTTCCCACAATGCAGTACAGCTGCTATGCACTTCATTGGGAATAAGTTCCACTGACTAGGAATGCAGAAACCTTCAACCGCTAGAGCTCAAGTGGCTATCTTGACCCTTTATGCACTCCTGGTGCTGGCTGTTTAACACTCACATGTTCCACACCAAAGACCTTTCCATGCACACACACACAGCCTATATACACAAAGCTCATGAAACATGCTGGGATTTAAGATCAAATGTCGTACGTGGATGATGCACACTATTCGCCTGCATCTTTAAAAAAAACTGCACAACACAAAAACAAGCCAAGCTGGTGTGACCAATACCTCTGAACAGTTTATCTGAAAGGGTAATGGCCAGCAGCATCAGTGGCAGAAGAAGCTTCAACGAGTTACAGATTAATCCCAGCTCTCCCCCCAAAAACCATGGTTTACTCACTTTCTGCTTGTGCTGCTGAAGGAGGTTGTCCAGATTATGTCTCCTTTTGTAGTTGAAGTAGAAGTTTTTACACTGAGCTTCACTTTTAGTTCCAACCATTTTGGCAATTGCTGCCCAATTGCGCCCATGTTCCACTAATCCTGTTTAAACAAATCCAAACGTAATATTTACCAAGCTAAATAATCAAAAAAACTGAGAAATCAGATAAACTAAACAAAAATACCATGCCAAAAAACAAAGAAACTAGCAAACAGTGAGTTTAAAAAACGCTGCCTTTAAATGACCTTTATCATGACCACATGTGGGAAGGGTGGCATATGAATCTGAAAAAAAATCTTGTAATAATAATTTTTACAATATATACTCAATCCCTTATTTTATAACATTTGATAGTAATGAAATACAACCTTTAACTAATAGCTTAACAGTTCAGTACTGAATTAATATCAACATTTATGACATGCTTTTGCTCAGCACACTTATCACTTGGAATATGTGATATCAGTGCATTGAGGAAGAGTTGGTTTTGTAAAATACATTGGAGAATATTTTTAGCCTGTCAGGTAGCTCATAAGAACTTCTTTGTTTCAGTCTGTCTTTGATAGAAGTGACATTACTTAGCTGTCCAGAATATGGGTGACAGCTGCTGAAACAAAGGAAGTCAAATGAGTCATTTAAGCAACTTTTTAATGGACAGAATACAGCCCTACTAAGCAGATTTAGGGACTGTCTATGTTGTTAGTTTAAATAAAGCCATGCCATGTAAAATTTTACATCTAGTGAGTCAAGACAGAAAACTAGCCCTTGTACTGCATACATTTTGTCCCTGTCAGCTCTATATTGAGAAGTATTTTACGGTGATTGGCATTGGTCTCATCTTCCAGACAACGAAACAGAAGTGCAGCAAGAAGTTCAGACTATGCAAAAAGTCAAAGTCAGCAAACAACAGCTGGGACTAAAACCCCAAGCCTGATTTCCAGCAGACACTGGTTCATGCCATCTCCCCAGTTAAAGTTCATCTGAATTTTCCTGGGACATAAAAAAGACCCCTATGCAACACTATGACCACCTCAGAGAAAGTACAGCTACTCCTCGCTTACCATTGTAGTTATGTTCTTGAAAATGTGACTAAGAGAAATGGTAAGTGAATCCAATTACATCACAGTAGTTGCCTACTAGCAGGCAGTGACCAAACAACGTTACTGAACGCAGAGCGACTTTAAACGAGTATGATCTCTAACAGGTCAGCAACGTAATAACAAAACAACGTTAACCGGGACAACATTAAGTGAGGAGTACCTGTAGAAGGCTCCCACAAAATAGCAGTTAAGGGGCCAGGAGCAGGGAAGAAAATGAGAAATTTGCATTTGGCATCATTAGCACTTACAGACTACATATACTTTGAGTTCAGTCTTGCAAGCACATTTACTTTTAATTAAGCTAATAGTACACATTTTTAGCTATAATCCAAAAGGTACTAGTGATTAAAGAGTTAACTGGCAATTTAAATGATTTTGAAAACCTGAGCCTGCTGTGTCTCTCCCCATTTATAAATACCAAGATGACCTTGGTAGTCTGACTACAAGATAAGTACACGTCAAACGAATTACCTAGCCCCTTCTAACCTCTTGCTTCTGAAAAAGTCAAGTACAAAACACTTGCAACAACTGCATGTAAACATGTGCACAATGCTACTTCAAACAACATTAAGAAATAGATATTCAAGATTCAAATTTTAGAAGAGGGTAAACTTCCTTGGGCTGATTTGTGGCTATGCCTAGTCATTAAAAAAACCCCACTTTTATAAAATCTTTGAAAGGTAGTTTTTTGTATTACAGCACACAGTTATACATACCCCCTCAAAAAAATTAAGTAAAAATCAAGCGTAATAGGAGTTTTTCTAGGCTTCACATCCACTAACATAATTACTCACTTAAATGTACTTTTTAAAAGAATAAAAGAAACACACTTTCTTGACTACACAAAAGAGGAGTGACACAATGCTCTTATAAAAAGCAAAGTCCAAGTTTCAAAAGCTCTCATTATCCAGCTCTACGTTTAGTTGACAATGGTTAGGAGAACTGTTCTTTCTGATGTATAAAGTTCTCTGCATCAAACTAGGCCCCTACAAAGAGTATGACTAAACTGGCAGTCCTAAAAAGAAAATAGCCTCAATCACTCAAATACAAAACTGAATTGAAAAGCTATATTCTTAATGACCAAATATAAAAAAGGTCATTAAAATTCTGATTATATTTTCCTTTAAAATTCCTCTTTAGGGACATTTTACTTGCACCTGAATTAGCATAAAATTGTTGCTTAGGGTCTCACACAGCATCTATTTTAAACGTTCAGAACTTGGGCACAATTTGCAAAGAGCAGAAACAATGTATATTAGGCAATGGCAGAGAAGCAATTTTTATTTTAGTCTGAGGGTTATACAACACTTAAAAGTCTGGATGAGTAAAGAAATATGTAGGCCTGACTAAGAATTAGTAAAATCCTAAACTTGAACGTGTGCATACTAAAGTCTTATTTGAACAGCATATTTAGAACGCTTTCTGTAAGATGCATGAACATTAGTTTTCAGAAGAGCTGAATTTTGCCAACCCGTGCAAACATTTAGCACGGAGTAACAGAAGAGCAAAGGAAACTACCAGGTCCTACCGCCTGCTCATAAATACTTCAAACCCCAGGTCCCTGCTGTAGCTAACGGCTACCACTAAAGGTTTGCTACAATGCGAATTACACACACACACACACACACACACAGTTACTATCAGCATGATTTTTACTAGCATGGATATTTCCTTCCCAAGGAAAAAGCCTCTTTCCAAATAGCAAAAGGTTAGAGTTCTGTTGTATTCATTCAAGTAGTGCTGCTAGCCCAAATTAATGACCAGCACCAAGCATCGATGCTTCAGGTTTACCTTTTTTAGCAACTTCCATTTCTTCTTCTGTCCAGCGGGAGGTCTCCACAGGCTCTGCAGAAGCTGAAATAGCAAACAGCAGATCCCATCAGACAGAGAAAAACCACAAAACCGAAGATTTGCCCTTTCAGCACCCATCACACCTCTCGTGATCTATTAATCGGGTTACATTAAGGTCTGTTCAAGCCACTCTAGGAGAGTCACCCACGACGCTAGCCGGCAGTCAGGATCTATCACACCATAGTGGAGGTGCCGAGGGAGCCTTCACGTGCCCAAGCAGAGAAAAACATTACGCCTACGGTTGCTCAAAATATTTACCTCTATCAAGGAAGATGTCCACGTAAAGCTGTACATCATTCATAACCTAATGTGCCAAATTCTGATGCTTATACACAAGGTTCACCAGACTCGTAATCAGCTACTGAAGAACAGCATGCTCTGGCATCTTGTGTGTACCACTTGTTTTCCCCTAACACAACCCATTTCCTTCTAATCTTCAGTCTAATACTGCATTACAGAAGGCAATAACATTCTTACAAAGCATCTCACGCTGTAACATTTTTCACAGGAAGTAGAAACCCATTATCAAATCCAATATCATTCTGGATTACCTCCATTTCCAAGCTACATGCGGAAGTATTACTGTAGTACACTACATTTATGTAATATTATTTGGGAGTCTTTTATCCTTCCAACATCCATGTGATGCAAGCAAATATAAAATTTGGATAATACATAACTGGAGTAACAAATCTTGAAATTACATACCCTAGGCAAAACATAAGCCATTAGGTAAGTTTGAAAATGTAATGCTTCCAGGTCTATGTTTAAACCCCTAAAATCCCACTGCTCTATTTCAATCACCATACAAGATTTCTAGCTACCAAAAACAGTGTTATATTTCTTTCCTGTCCATAAGTATCCAGACAGCATGTACCTTTTTCAAAAGAAGTCAAAGGTTGACCTTGTGTCCCTTGCGTAATAAAGGGTAGCCTACATAACACCGTGAACTCCTGAACTCACAAAATTATTTGCTAATGCTTAAAGTTACACGTAAAAACAAAAGCTTTGGACACTATTCTGCCAAGTGCCATGTTAATATTATACTAAAGAAAAACTAAGCACAGTCTTTGTACAAGTACACTGCCAAAAATGTCAGTAATAGTTACAGGTCAAAGGTGCTTATTTGCATTTTGTTTTAAGCAGGATGTTCCCATAAAATGATTTGTTCTTACAGAGCCCCTAACTGCATATATGGGTAACTCAAATCAAATATAACCACTTCCAATTAACAGATGGGAGAAACAGAAGCATGAGAAGGTGACGACGGGTCCACAGTTACGTAGCAGGTCATGGCAAACTAGGAACGCACATCTGACTTCCAGTCTAGTGACAAATGTGCCACAGCAAACCGCCTTCCAAAGGCTACAGAGAAGAAAGCCAACATTAAATGGAAAAATAACTGCAAATGGAAGGAGACACGGTAGTTCTGGCTGCCATGCACTGTGCCATCCACTGCTCCGAGACCATAATGGCTCTTGAAATACCCTAGTCCCTACCCTCTGGCAACAGAAGGGAGCACTTCAAACTTAAAAGCTAACACCCCAAAATGCTCACGGCACTAAAATAAGCTAATGGTGATGAATTTCTGAAGCATTTAGTATTTTTTTTTTAGCTGTAGACAACACAGCTAAATGCAAGGTTCTTTCTGGAGTCTTTTGCAGTAAAGAGTGCAGCAGTTCCTTACGTTAAGGTACTGCATACTGCAAGTCAAACATGCAATGTTTCCTTCTTCAGTGTGAGACAGGAACATTTCCAGCTTCTCTCTGTACAACTATCCATATGTTTGTCCTGATAAATCATAATCATAAAGAAGTTCGGTACATTTCTTCAAGACTTATTTGGCTCGTTAGATTCTGGAACATCTGCTGGATATTAGGTAGGTACTGTGAGGGATTTTGTAGAACCTACTGTTCATTTTTGTATGTATATTTGAATGCTGTATCATAAGATACTACTGAACAGATGAGAAAGCAGGGGAGGAGAGCCCCCAAAACACACACACGCTTATTGTGCAGGGAGAAAAAAGAAAATTAAGACCAAAAACCCCACAGATCCAAATCCAGGATGCTATAAAGTATTTAAAAGGGTCTTTTGAGGAATGGGCCATGAAACTTGTTCTGCCACATTCATGTCCTAGATATGAATCTCCTGTTCACCCAGACAAACCACCACAAGCAAAGGAGAAAAATAAAGCTAAGTAAAAGCTTAGATTAGTCTAATAAAACAAATGGGAGACAAAATGCAACTACAGCAGTTCACAGGGCGAAGTATTCTCCACCTCCTTTATCTCTTGAGATTTGGTGTCATTCAGGTCTAATACTGCCCTCAATGGTCTTTAACCACTGTAGACAGCTCAGGTTCTTTAAAGAATAGAAGCCTCCTCCACATTCTTGCTCAATCTGTTAAATTTAGCACATGCTATGTAGGGCCTTAGCAGCACACAATAGGAACCAGCAAGACAAACAGATATAGTACGAATAGGGCAGAAAATAATAGTTGATTCAAAACAGTTAAAACCCGTATGCGGAAGTTCACTGTCCTAGTTCTGGGAGAAGGGAAAAAAGGAGGTCATACCTGCTGAGAAAAATGTACTTGGCAAGCTTTGATGTTTATAGTCTAATGAACACTCGCTCACTTCTTTTAATGGGCTCTTTCATGAGGTTCAGGCTGGTTGAGCAATAACCAGACAGATTTGCCAAAAGCTCTGGTGGCACAATCAGTACAAGAGAGTGGTGCACACCACTCCTTCCAAGCACTCAACCCAAAAGCTGTCAACAGAAAGTTTGCACTGAGGGGAGAATTACCTCTGCTCTTGTGGATAATTATTTGCTATCTGCAAACTAGTGTACAGCTCAAAGTAACCTCTTGGTAGGGAGACACAATGTAACAGACCCATACCTTTTGCTGACAGCTGCCGAAGTCCCTTTAAAACAATTTCTCCTCTACTTGCAAGAACTTCTGAAATAAATACTGTACACCTAATGAACAAGTCTGTGTTTCTAATACAGAAAACACACGTTCCTCTTTACTTCCTTGTTTCTGCACAACCATGCATTTAGAGCAGGAACACACACACCTCCACCTCTAAGAAATACAGACAGCTGTAAGACCCTCTATACTATCTAAAAGTGTGCCACAAAAGCGCTGCTTTAAAAAACGCACATTCCCTAGAACAGATTAAGACAAACTTACAGAAGATCCATTCTATGCTATAACAACTTTAGGCAAATCGAATTCCAGGCCTATGTTGCATGGCAGTAAACTATGTAGGGCAGCTGTTCTCAAACTTTCTGGATCTGAAGCATGCCTCACTGAAGCAGAGGCACCCCTCCATCATTTTTGTGAACTGAATGGCATGCAATTTCAAAAATGAATTTTTTTCATTACAGTGCTTACCTCTTGGAGGTGAAAGGGGGGGAGAGGGGGGAGCAACTGAGTGGGGAAATCCTCCAGGCAAAGGCAAGCCTGAGCCTGTGCTTATCTATTTATCTCCTCACACCTTGCTTATCTCCTCAGACCTTGCAGTACCCTTCAAAAGATGCAGCACCCCAGGGCTCCCTGGCATCTTGGTTGAAAACCACTGCTCTACAGACTAGTGCATTCAAACAGATCTATATCAACACAGTGTTCTGCCTGAGCCTTTACCCAGTAAGTTCTAAATAGTACGATTCATGCCACATAAGAACGAACACAAACGGTCTGTAATCTGATTTTGTTCACAATGCTCACTGTTTAGCTTCTGGATGTTTGAGAAATGCTAGCTAGCAGTTCTGTTTGTGAATGTGTGAATAGCAAAGAAGGTATTTCATTGATAAAAAACAGCAGTGTGCTGTATGTGTGACAGGACGGCCTTAGCTTGGTTATGTGCCCTGCTGCCGGATGGACCCTAAAGTATTTTATAAATATTGCTCACAAGGTTCTGGCGGGGGTGGGAGAGGAGGCGGTGGTTCTTCAGTAGCAGCAGCTGCAGCAGCATTGGCAGCCGCAGCTTCGTTTGTCATTGATCTGGTGATCCTGCCCTTACGGCGGCCTTGGCTGTTGGCAGTCTTTCGTCCCCTAGGAGTTGCTTGCTCCCTTTCCTCAGTTTCCTCTGGCACAACTTCTGCTTTGTCCTTCTCTTTGGTGTTCTCTCTAGAGTGGAAGCAAAAATTAAGAAGGATTCAGGGACCTTAATGAGAAATATTCTTCGCAGACAGATATTCATGAAACTCATCTAAGAACTACAGGTCAGCTCACTTTTCAGTTCCAGCTGAAAGAGTAATCACAGAGCAATTTAACAGTGAAATGGGATCCCCTTTTTTCAAAAGTTAGAACTGCTATTTAAAAATAAAATGTGGTCATGCTCCATTGTTGACTCTTAAAAAGTCCATTATTTTTGTACTGCTGGTCCAAAAATATGGAAAGTTGCAGCACCAACAGTATGCAATGTAAATGACAAACTTCGCAAGGCAAGAAAAATATTAAACCTGTGGGATTTTCCACGTCTGATTAGCTAAGAGTATAAGCAGCACAAATAGGCTTTATTTCTTTTTGAAGACAGCATTAAATTAACCCTAACTGAGGACAGTTAACAGTTGATTTCACTGTTACGTTCACTGAGTCTATGTAATGCTAATTTCCTAAACCAAATGAGAAGAAACTAGAAATGCCTGCCTTTTTAGAGAAAGTAAGTGCATCCTCACTATGGATACTCACTTAGATTCCTCCTTCTCATCCTTTTCCTCTTCATCTTTCTTTTCTTCCTCTCTTTTCTCTGTTTTTTCTGCTTTTTCTTCTTCTACCTTTTCTTCTACCTTTTCTTCTTGGGAAGGACGTGCAATTTGTTGCTGAAATAAAATAATATTTACATACTAGGACTCTGCAACACTTGACTGTGCAGAAGAGATGTTATTTTGTCTTAAGAGAAGTACCAGAGATACCCATGTTGATGGTAACTCCTTTCCTTCAATATGATTTTGCATTAGACACTACAATTTACAAATAAACTTAAAAAAAAATTAGGTTTAGATTTCAAAGGCTTTACAACTAGAATATATATCTATTTGCAAATTAAGAACATAAGGAAACAGTCGAAAGAAAATAAAAGGCCACATGGCATAAAAAAAATCTGCGGTAGCTTTGAAGTTTTCAACCTCCACATTTTAATGCATCCTTCAGTCCTCCTCAATATTCCACTTTTCTCTTATGCCTGTTTGTCTCTTCAACTGTATTTCACTACTGTAGATTCCAGGGACAGACTGCCTCTCAGCTGAATAAGGATAGTGATGAAACATACTGTACACACAAATTATTCTTCACCTAATGCTCACTGATAAATGTGCGTTCCACATGAGCAACAGAGTAGCTTTGTATTCATCAGCACTATGGTTTTCTGCATATGAAACCTGAAATAAACAAGGTTTTAAAGAATTCCTTATGTAGTAATAAAAATTAAATTCATGTAAAAGAGTACATTAGTGCTTCTATCCAACAAACAGTAAATGTTATATTTTACAACTCAGATATCTTATTAAAAACTATCCACAGATCTGATCCTCATTCTCAGGGTAGTTAGTTGGATTAAGTGAATATAAAGAATAAACAACTACGTTAGACATCTCTTAAGAAATGTCACATAATGTATGACTATGTTAAACACTTGAGAAGGACAGGTCTAACTCATAAGGAGGTGCAGCAGGATGACCGGCAAAGGCTTGCAACAGACTGCACGCTCCAGGGTAGAGGAGTTTGCAGGCTTGGGGGGATGACAGCCAGGTGCAGGCAATTAGGAGTGACTGCAGGCTGCCTAGAAGCTGGCCAGTTGCAGAAGCTAATTAGCTGCCCCATAGAACGCTAAAAAGGTCCTGGGAAGAGGAGACAGAGAGAGAGGGTTGGGCTAGCAGTGGCAGACTGAGCCAAGGACTCAGACATGGTCAGAACTCATCTGGAACAGGCTCCCAAGGGAGGTGGTGCTCTCCCCTACCCTGGGGGTCTTCAAGAGGAGGTTGGATAGGCATCTAGCTGGGGTCATCTAGACCCAGCACTTGAGTGAGAGAAGGAAGGCTGCTCTGTGGTGCAAAGCTAGCAGCACCTTCGCAGGGCCTAGAAAGACTCCAGGACCGCAAGTTCCCCTCCACGGACTATGTTAGGTGTGTTGCTGACCACTGACTGGAGTAGGACGCTTCCTGTGGGACAAGAGCCCAGCAGACAAAAGACTATTTAAGCTAAGCAAATCCCTGAACCTGCTACAGTAGGGACTTACCTAAATTGGGGTGAGATGAAGGGGTTTTATGACATGCAGAGCAACTTTTATAGGCATTTCACAGCAGCCTTGCCATTGATTGGCAGAGGACTGCCCTTCATATGGCCCTCCCCTCACTGCTGACTGGCTGCTGCTCCACCAGCTGGTGCCCCCAGAGCCCCAGCTGACTGCGAGACCCCTGGCTCCCACTGGGGATCCAGCACTTTATATTTAGTACAGTTTGTTTGGTTTTGACTTCCTTTTTAAATGTTTTATTTGGGGAGGTGATTCCAAGGGAAATCATAGCAAACGCCACTTTTCACAGCAATTGTGGAAGCTGTTTTTTACCATTGCTGTGAAAGTGCAATTTAAGTAGGTTCCTACATATCAAATTCCTTTAATATATTTTTCAGTGAGGAGAAAAAGTTCTACAAACTAATTCATGTTAACTAAGGCAACTTAAGTGTCAAAGTAACTACTAGTAGACCCCTTATCTCTGTATAACTCAGCTCAAAATAGGCATTAATGCAGTGTGAAGCCAGCCTAACTTTTCCAATAAGCCCCAGGTGGGCATCTGCTTCTGCTACAATAGTAAGTTATTTGGTCTAATCATAGTAACCATTATTAATGTAATCCAGCAACTTGTTTGTTGACTTTTAACTAAAATAATAGGTTCTAGAATTTATCACATACTAATCCTTAAATGAGTCTCAGTATTTGAACAATGATTTAATCTTCTGTTTCAATGCTTTCTTGGGGTCCTAAAACATATCACAGAATTAAACTGTACTTGATCCTTCCTGGAGTTGTTCTGATTCAAGCCTTTCTAATACAGTTACTTTTCCTCATTTACCCAACACTACAGTCAGTTACTCTGCAGCAATCTAGAATATCTATATTCAAGTTGAACATAATTATATTTGTGCAAATCTACTGCAACCAACAGAATAGCAACAGGCACTGAAAAATGCCTCTCTCCTATATGGCAGCAGCAGCTAGAGTTTTTTAATGAACTGATATTCCCACTGGTAGTCTGACAAAGCTGAAGAGATTTCAAAACCACATCCTCCCCCCTGCCCCCACCTTAAAGGATATTATTTTACTCTTTAGCAAACGATTTCCTACAGCAACTTCCACTGTCGTCTGGGTGTCACCCAAACTACCCCACATAATGAAACAGTGAAGGAGGCACCTCAGCCTTCCCTCCTGCACTAATCTTCCAGTTCTTATCTCTGTTACACCATAGTTACTCTCACAAGTCAGATTTTGGTGTGGCCAGGGTGTTTGGCTCAAGACACGCTGCTTCTGCTTACACAATACGATTCTAAAACGCTGCCTGCACTTTGGTAACTAAAGACTTTTTTTTAATGTTGTCCATACCAAATCCTGCTAGTTATTTTCATGTTTGTGTATGAAGGAGACGTATTGTTCTGCAAGCTCCTAGAGCGGATCATTAGCTCATGCTATACTTTTTTAAACTAAGATTATATACTTTTTCTAGAAGACAGAGTTGACTTCAACTGGGAAGCATCTGGGGGCACTCCAATAGCCTGTATTATTAAGGTAACCAGCCTGGATGATCACAATGGGCCCTTCTGGCTAGAAAATGTAACAAACCAACTGAAAAAAGTCAGAGGAGGAATTTGTGACGCTCCTCCCCTGTACTGCCACCCGGACAAGAACCCGAACTTCCCTGCCTGGCTTAGGTGTCAGGAACAATCCAGTATTTGCCAACTTTTATCACATGCTGTTCCCTAACAGGTTAAGGAATGCACAAAATGATGATTTTGGGGGGGGAGAGGGGGAAGGGGCAGGATTATCCTAAATTAAGAAACATAACCTCAGTGTAGCTGGAAAAAAAAACCACCTTCTCAGGCATAGACTAATGTTATGCTCTCCACTGTGCTGTACGTAGCCTTTGTTACACAGCAATCATAGGACTGAACATTCAGATCTGCAGTCAGGTAAAGCAGAGGAAACTAAACAGTTTATTTTACATATTTAAATTATTACATGTATATACTGCAGCATACCAAATTCCATAAAATTTTAGCACTTGTATCTGTGCAACAACGGAAATGGTGTATCTCATGCTTGAAAACGTAAATGTGGTTATCAAAAAGGAATTCCCCTTCTCACAATGCAGAGGACTGGACACTTCCTATGTGCAACATGGGGTAGTTTATTTTTGGAAACAGAGTTCAGTTTCTAGCCAGAAACTTAGCAAAATGAACAGCTGGCTTATCTACCATGGCAATTGCTATTTAATATTTATTATTTGTATTGCAGTAGCACCAAGGAGTCTCAATGAAAGACCAGTCTTGCAATGTGCTGAGCATCCGACAAACAAATATAGCAAGAGACAAGGTTTGACCACCAGAGCTCACAATCTGTACTTCCAGACGACCAATTTTTTCACACTGGAATACTGAATCTCAGCTTCTTCTCTTTGAAAATGTAATACTCTTCTATTTTAAGTTCGGAGTATCAACAATATTTGAAAGACCATTTGTAACTCACACGGTAGATTAAAGGACATACTCTACATAGCGACTTACAAATGAAAACAGAAAAAGTGTCTAAGCAACGTGCTCACAATGGAAGAGCAATTTCTTAACTGGTCTGTTCCTATGAAAAGCCACAGGGGTAGCTTGTGCCTGTACAGTAACATCTAGCTGCGGGTATTGTAAGCATGGACATTATAAGCAAGCCATAAGAAGCTGATTTAGAAATCAGAGACTTATTTTGGAAACCTTGCAAAATTTACCAAAGGCTAAAAATTGCCTCCTCACTCACATCCACGTATTATGCAGCACAGGGCAACTATCACCGATGGAGTGAACACTGCGAATGGTGCTCCCTGGGTGAAGTTCCAGCTCTCGTTATGTAGAGTTTAATGTAAAACTATTTGGTGCTTGTTCACTGCTGGCGATTGGCTCCCTCCTGTGCGCATTCCTTTTCGTTTAGTGCGACCAGCCAATGAAGCAACTGCACAATCAGGTTCAAAATACCCACAACAGGCTAATGCGCTAAATGCAAGGAAAAGACAGGCAAGGGACAACATCGGTATATGGGTCTGAGTAATACAGGTCTCCCAGTAATATTGTGTTTGCAGGCATATGTGCATTATACAACGTAGGGCATTATACTTTAGGAGCTTCCTCAAAAGTTTGTTTTGGGAAAGGACTTGAAAATGAGGACCAGGGCAGAAAGGAGAACATTAATCACAGGGCTCTACATAAAAGAAACAAGTAATGTTACCTACAGACACTCCAGACCCAAGCATCAATAGGATGTAGCATTCAGGTTAACTTCCTTGCCTGCAAGGTTTGAAGCACTCTGATACCACTAACTGCCAAATCTGCTTTAGTATCTCCTTTTACAGGTACAGGTTCACATTAAAAAGAAAAAAAGTTGAGCTGGTGGTTCTCAGCATTTCTAAGTGTTAAGGTTAATCGAAGTCTTCCAGAAGTCCTCTGAACAAAAGTTAGTGTGTTACAACAAACAGGTGCAACGTAGATGCAGGATGGGTTTTGTTTTCTGTTGCTTTAATATACGACACTGCACTGATGGATGTGCTTTGTTCTCTATCTACAGATACAGCAGAAGTTTAAAATATTTCTGGATTTAAGTGCCTAAATATATTTGCCAACTCTTGGAGAGAAAAGAGGGGAAAAAAAGTTCCAGAAATTATTTTCCTAGGAGCCTGCATGTCATGTAGCTTGACTGCGTTTCATAATGCTTTTAAAATTCCTGAGAACAGGGATGGCAGCTTTCTGTCAGTGCCTACATGAACAAAAGTGAGCTTGAAAAGCAAAAGCTTTTGACATTTCAGTAGTATAAAGAGTAGAAACACTAACTGCTAACCATTATTTATAACCTCACCCCGCAAGTATCAACATCTCAATATTGGCATTAGCTGGTTATCCCAAGTATTCCTTTAACAAGATGTCAGTGAGACATGCCATGGTAAGTGGCTTTGACTACACTAGACGTAACCGTCTGAAAAGCAAAGAGTTAAAGTGTACTGCAGCTTCAGTACAAAGTGGATTTTACATAATTCTTCTGAAAAAGAGTTGATCAAAAGCCCCAGTGCTTTTACCAGCCTAATTTAAGCACTGCACGTTGTCAACAACAGATCTTAAATCTGTTTTCCACAGTGAATGTACTTATCATGCAGACTCTTAAAGGCAGGTTAAACACAAACCTTAAACAGCTGAAGCCTCAGTCAACGACGTACCTGCACATTCATCTGTTGATTAAAACTTTTAATATCCACAGCAGGGGGTCAGGTTTTAATAAAAGTTAAGACTCAAAAGGACAAAAACCACAGCAGCACCATCGCATAGCTCCTTAGTAAGGGCTGCCTGACCCAGCAACGTGTTTATTCCAGGAAATTGTGTCATCCTGCCACTTAAGCTGCCTACAGAAGAGTTGCCCATCTCACATGCAAGCTTCTAATCTCTCCGGGGTTACTCAAGGTAATCCCCAGCGAGCTGTGCTTGATTGGCTGTCACAGAAGTACAGCAAGTTTCTGTCTAGTCAGATCACTGGACTGTACCACCTGCTGCAAAGACGTACCGGTTGATCCATAGACATGAGCTTATGCTGACAATGCAACTTGGCTGTGAAAAAGAATACTCCCCTTACTGACCACCACTTCTCCCAGCCCCCTTTTTAGTTAAAAAACTTACTTAAAAGATTGAGTATTCAGCCCTTCATTGAAGGTATACAGTGACATACACTACCCCCTTTGGCTAAAATTATAAAGTATCCTCAGTGATATTATCCTTCTAGTTCTGCATTTTTCAAACCATGGGTTGTGACCCAAAAGCAGGTTACAAGAATATGTGAAAGGATCATGACCAACTTTAAAAATGGATCAGCAAACTTTCATGGAAAAGCATGGCTTTTCCCTTTTAGGCTGGCAGAGTTCCAGCCTGCAAGGGGCTGCTTGGGGCTCCCCATGCCCCACACGCTTGGGGCTGGGGGGCAGCGGGTCAGGAGTGGAGGGCACTGGGTTGGGACTGGCCACTGATGTTTACAAGTGGGTCGTGATACCAAACGGTTGAGAACCACTGTCCTAGCTGATCAGTTTGCTGCCTAAACTGCTGGTTGCGTGCAAAATAAGTTTACAGGACTGCGGTAAAAGGAGCCAGGCAACTCCTCCCCACCCTTCTTCAAGGCACATAACACACTGTGCACATGGAGGAGAAAGTGTAGCACCCAAGCACTAAAAACTCCGCAGTATATCCAAGGATTAATTTAACTTATACGCATCACTTCAAAGAAAGATACCAGCAAGCCGGGATCCTATGATCCCTGCTGACTTCCTGCCCCTGGGGCAGGGGGCTGGACTTGATGACCCTCTGGAGTCCCTTCCAGCCCATACGTCTGTGAAGTCTATGAAGCTGGAAGTTCCCTAGTAAGCATCTGCTTTTTTTTTTTTTTTTTAAGAAAGACGTTTAAATTATTGTATCAGAACGCCCCTTCCACAAGTTGGAAGCTTTCAATCAGTCTTACCTTTTTTTTCTATCCATCTCATTTCCTATTGTAATGTTAAAATAAAAAACAAAGACACTCCTTTTCTATAGAGCTCATTCATGTGCATAGAGACCTGTCATGCTGCCTACTCAAGCATTCTGAAAAAATGTAGCTAGAGGCTTTTAAAATGCACTTTTATTAGAAGTTCCTTCTCTTCCCAGGTTTAGTTTGAACAAATATAAGTGTGTTATTAACCAATAAAACACTATATTACTTAAGCTGTATATACCATAATCCAGTACTCGTGGTCTTCAAAGTCCGAACGGCCAGGGAGGTCTTTGGTGCTGGCCAAGTTTAAATGGTTGCAGTTGCAATAGCTAAAAATATCATTGGGTTTTTAAGTTAAACCCATGATTAATCCATTCTAGTGCCACATCTGCTGCGTGTTCAACTGAAGGATTGAACCTACCAGTGTCTGCTATCTGTCCCACTGCACTATTACCTCTTTCACCTCCAAATACGACACTAGGTGAGCTGCTAGAAGGCTTCATTCAAAGCACCTCTTTTGCTGGTGCAGCAAAAAGAGTTTTGGTACGTCAGTCCCAGACATGCTGCTGTCAGTCAATGAGAGAAATTCCTGATATGACTTAATAACACTCACAATAAATCAAATTCTTCCAAAAATATTAAACATTACACTGATAAAAGGAGCCCCGGGCAAACAAGGCAATTCAAAGCTTTCCATAAGCTTATTACTAGACTAAAAATGTCTGTGTTGTGCCTACAGTGAGATGTCCTATTAATAGGCACAGTAATTATAAGCATGAATACAGTTACTGGTAGTTTCAACACAATTTTCTGCAATCTATAGTATAAACAAAACCTTACTATAAATCAAATATTAACGAGTTTTTAAAAGAAGGCAACCGAGCTCCCAGTTACAGAAGATGTGTTTAAGAACTGAACAAGGTGACTAAAAAACATTTTAATATTCTTTGTATTTACAGTGTTTCAGATGCCCCTGCGTGTTCTTGCCAATTTATTTCTCATAATTCCAGGATCTACAATTTAGCCAAAGTGTTTAATCTGGCCTGACAACTGACAGACAGACTCCAGTTCTGCAAAAATATGCGAGTCAAGTTCTTAAGGAAAAGCAGTTGCTGCAACTTCCATGGAGCTACTCTTAGATTTCAAGTTATTAATAGGAGTCAGTGTTTATAGGAGAAGGTACAAAATCAACCAGAGCACACTTGTTTTAACCATATTGCATTCCTGCTTCATAGTAGTGGATAAGAATGTAAGCAAACTTGTCCGATATTTTCATTAGGCAAGCTGAAAAAGTTTCAAAGCAAACAGTGAAACTGGTGAAAAACACATTAGAATTTTATATTCGTGCTGTTTCAAAAATTTAAGATTCAGCAACGTAGGTAAGGGAATTTTTAAGTTGATTATTTCCATATTTAAAGCATTCCTTGAGTACCTCAAAACTTAGGGCCTGACAACTGGCTAGATTCTTCCCACTGAGCAGCACTTTACTTCTCAAAGAGCCCAACTGACGACTGTGGAAGTACTGCTCAACACAAAAGATGGCAGAATCTAGCTCTTTACCAAGTAACTTTTATGCTGAAATAATAATGCTGAAGTTAGTTCGACTCATGCTTTGAGAAGAGTTCTGGCAAAGCATGATGCTCAGTACAATCTCTTGATAAAGCAATCAATGATTTGTCGCAGGTTGGTTAGCTCTGATTGAAGACATCTTCACGAAAAGACAAAAAAACCCAAACAACCCTACCTCTAGGGAGCCCTAACCCTACTTGCAATAGGGCTCTTTTTTCTACCCAAGGCTATCAGTGAGAATACAGTTCAGAACAGCTTTGCCACAACAGCACTGAGAGAATTGCAAGGTGTTGCCTGTGTTAATTAGCCTGCTGAAGCATGTTTTCTAATATGCTTTGATTTGTGATGATTTCATGAAGAGACTCAAGTGTTCAAGTCAAAACTTCCATACAATTTCCTCTGTGCACTTTTTCGATACATGTATGAGTTAAGACACTGGCAGACTGAGTATTTTGTGAAGAATTAAAAGTATTAGAGAGAAGGGACTCCGTCACCTCGGATGTTGGATGATGCATAAATCAAAACCTTTCCTGCAACGTTTCACTACAAAACAACTGGCTCAACTAACGGTAACTTCAAGATTTTTTCGGCTACTGGCAGGTGCACCACACCATTTGCTTTGGCAGATGTAATCTGTACCTTGTGTAGTTCTCAACATTTCTAAATCCTACTTTTGATATTTGCCATTTTACAATTCCCCATCAGTGAAGACAGAGACTTCAAATCTCACTGGGTCTTCCTTTTCAGTATTTCTGCCAGGATGTGAGTAACAGATAGCTGATCAGCAGAAATGAGTAGACCAATTTAGGGTTTTCCAAATACAATGGTTCCATTATTTCACATTTCTAAAATCTTCTTAATTTACCAAGTTAATCAAAAAAGCCCCCAAAAGACCTGTCGGTTTCCAGATTGTTCACATTTGTTTTAAAGAGGTTTGTTCACCATTAGCCTTGGTTGTCAGTCATCTTAACGATTCCACCTCGGCAATTATGTCCATATGTCATCTAAAAACCATACCCTTCTTTCTTACCCTATCAGAAGCACTATGGCTATTTTTCTAAATGCAGCTTCTCTGCTCGTCCAGTTCTGACGTCCCCGCATTTAACACATACATTTCTTGCCTTTCACCAAAATTGTTAGTTTCTTTAGTTTTCATTACTTTGCAATTTTTATCTTAACCCTGGCAGCCAAGTAAACATATAAAACTATTCTCATAATGTTACTCTTTTCTCCAAACGCCTCTAATACTCCAAAATATTTATTTGTGAATCAGCAGATTTGTCAATTTGCATGTATTAAAAGTAACTGATCTATTTTTCCTTTTGCCATTATATTCCAGCTTAACTTTGAGCCTGACCACCATATAATGAGCACTCTTAATTTCTGTTTTTGACAGACATTGTAAAGTGATTATGTATTTTCCACTGAACATCATATGCCCTGCCTGATTCCTACTGGCTCCTTTGTATGATCTGCTGATAGATCTGACCTCAATAGCTATTGCTAGGTCCTCAAAACAAATGAATTGCCTTAGTAAGAACCGCAAATAAGCAAAGACAAAGTATAAGAAGAAAATAATTTTTGAAAATATTATGAAAATAATATTTGAAAATGTGTTTTAAATTCGATTCACATTTGCCTTCATTCTAAAAGTCACTTTCACACAAACAAGCAATCTACCTGGTTTCTTCCTCTACGTTTTCCATAATTTCTTCGCACAAGTGCTTTATAATTCTCATTTTTCTTGGTTAGATAATAATACAGCACACAGTCAGGAACATTCTATGATGAAAGACCAGAAGTAATCAGTTTTTGCAGCTCAAAAGTCCAAAAAATCAAATGTGACATTGCACTATTTACATTAGTTAAGTCACTAGATTTAGCAAAATTTGAAAATTTTGCTCAGTAATGAAACAGATGAGCAAACATAAATATGAATACAATTGTTATTGCATAGTAAACCTAATCCCTAGATATTATAGTCATAAAACCTCTCAGCTAGTTCATTCTGCATGATTTAACTAACATCTTATCATTAGCAAGTTCAAGTCCTTTCTTACCTTTTTGAGGAACCATGTCATAAGCAACTGGACTGATCCTTATTGTTAAATGATTTTTGTTCAGTTTTGTCTTTCAAATAGGCCATGTACAACCTCAGCCCCAACTTAAAGCTTGACTTTGCTTTCAGTGAAGTCTAATTGATTTTTTGGTGTGGGATCAGAGTCCTCAGAGAGAACTGCTAACTTAACTAAAGAATTGAGGTTTCTTACCTGCTTCAAATAAAACAAAATTGCAATGTCCTCTCTTCCTTTAGTCTTAATGCACAAATGTAATGCTATTGAGGGGTTTTTTTAGGTGTTTGTACACAACTTGTTTTTAGGGTTCCATTTTGTCTGAAAAATAATTGCTACTACTGCACTGGATGAGAGATTTGATTTTGAAATTATAAATTATTCCAAGAAGAGAACAAGTCACTGGGACAACCAAAAAGATCAACTAAACAAACTCGTTTCCAGAAAATAAAAAGCAGTACACAGTGTTTATGACCTGAAACATCTTACCTTTCTTTCCAGGTAGGAGGCAATTAGACCAAAGTTCTTGGGATGTTGGACAAACCTTTTATAAATCAAAGAAATATTTCACTGTAACAGCATAATAATACATGATAACATCAATCCAGAAGTCTGGAACACAACCGTGTCCCATCAGCAAGCCTCTGACTTCCCCAAATGAAGCTAGTCTAATCAATGTATGCAAGTTTTAGATCTAGGCACATTCTAACTACATCTACTTCTGGATTACCAGCAACAAGAGCTGTACCTAATGTTTACGTGTTCAGTAAATTAACCTTTAAAAGATTTCCTGTAGAACAACTAGAAGTACAAATCAGCAAAAAAGTGGTCCTTGATTTAACTGGGAAGCATATGTGTGTGTGTTACTGGACACTTATTTTTACCAGTATGAGCTGAAATCG
Source organism: Caiman crocodilus (assembly GCA_030014935.1). NCBI lineage: Eukaryota > Metazoa > Chordata > Crocodylia > Alligatoridae > Caiman > Caiman crocodilus. The sequence goes on along the minus strand of JAGPOW010002118.1, from coordinate 16,090,598 downwards.
GTTAGTTTTTACTATGTACTTAGACATGTATGTCACTCACAGCGTAATGGAGACAAAAATAAAAATGCCAATTACTTTTCCTTGAAGATCTCCTTCTCGTGGTCTGTCCAAACATTCATGAACTGTCTATCTTTATAAACCTTCATGGGATCCTCCATCAAACCATTCATATTAATAAACTTCACTCGTCTTTGTTCTGCATCAAACATCATGGGAGGAATGACAGAGAGCTGACGCATTTGTTTTTCATTGTTCTAAGGGCAAAGGACAAATAGTAGGAGGCATAGAGTGTTTATATTAGGAAACAGCTTGTATAGGCAACATATTACACCCATTCACTATGACTTAAAACAGCAGCACCATAATACTCTGCCTACATCTTAATCTTTCCAAGCATTTTAATTTCTCCTTTAAAAGTTATGCCCACCCAAATTAGCAGTATGAACTGAAGGGATGACAAAACAGTGCTATGAATGTCCTGATTATGGACATTAGTCAAATATTTTAAAAGCAAAAAAAAGTTACATCTTAAAATCCTATTTGCCTCAGAAGTGGGGAGAAATAGGACCGTTACAGTCCATGTGACATGCCAGGACAGAAGTGCCTAGCAGGAAGCTAGGTCACAGAGC